>VYZS01084617.1:2471-20120 GCA_013400695.1 Neodrepanis coruscans | reverse complement strand
CACAGTGGACAAAAAGTCTACAGCCCAGAGTGTAGAAGGTATTATTGTGAGTGCCATGTTCAAGTCGTTGATCACTCGTTGTGCTTCCACTACGCATGAGCTCCACAGCCCAGAAAACCTGGTAAGCACTTGTTTTCATGTTAACAAAGTTAACTTTTTTACTTGAGTGTCACCAGTGAGACTTTAGAGTGAAGAATTAGTTCAGTTTAGCCAAATCCCTCCAGTGTAGGAAGCTATGCAGTCACAGTTGAAATATTTTGTAAATCTGATGCCCTTCTTGCATGCCTGTCTTGGAACCTGGGGACTTAGCTGGGATAAAATTTGTATAGTCTGAATTGCAATTTCCTTCTGCTGAAGCAGCTTCTGTGTTGTTCCAAATGACTTAATAGCATAGTCTGGAGCAAGGAATTAATGAACAAAAAGGGNCAGCCTCAGTGATTCCATAATTCTAAAACCACAGTCAGCACAAATCAGCTTTCATCAAAGTTAAAACCAGTTCACTTGGTTAGGGATGTGGTCTGCCCATGGCAGAGTGAGTTACTGAACAACAATTTAGTAGATCTTCCCAAGGTTTAGACAAATACTGAATTTACCAAACACCTGAAGGAAAGTAAGGTGCAGCTTGTTGCTGCCTATGTGCTGTCTTCCTAAGGCAGTTAGTAGAATGGATGCCATGAACTCTCTTCTTCCAAATTGCTGCAGAATCTAGCAGCTAATCTCAAAATACCTCCTTTTTTTACCAGAAATTGAGATTTTTCATGGAAGCAACCAAGAAGTGTTCATGTACTCCATCCTTATGGAAGAACTGTGGAGGCGCTGAAATCCAGCTAAAGGGACAATAATGCTTTGTCAGGGGAAGGGAGGGGAGAAGGGAAAAATGCAGTAACCACCAGAGTAATCTCCCTATGTCCAAATACTCTTGTTCTTGTGGGTATTCTTCCTTTGAAATGTTTCTCAGCAGAGATTAGGTGGTAGGATGCAGAAAAATGAGAAAAGGAAAAAGCCTTAATCAGTATACAGATCCAGTTATTTGTTTGTTGTTGTATTTTTTTGTTTGTTTCCTTTTTTATTTTTTTATTTTTGTGTGTGTTGTGTTTTGATCTTGTTGAAAGCTGCCTGTGCAGTTTCTTGCTGGGAGTTTTCAGAATATTACAAAGTCTTTCAGGAAACCTCACAGAGCAAAAATCAGATCCGGTAGAACTGTTCCCTCCATCCCCTTGCCCTCAGATATAGAGGTGATTTGCACATCAGATGCTTATGAGTGTTCAGAACTAAAAAGAGCCTTAAATATAGGAGTAGGTTGGGAAATAAGTGAGTTATTCCTCTCTCTTCCTATGTTGTGAAATTCTAAAATAATGAGGAAAATCTCAAGACACCCACTGGTTTTGAAACAAAACATGCAGTTTTTTGCACTCTACTTCCCGTCACATACACCTTAAGTATTTCATACCTTTAAATTTATGGGCAAGAGGAATGGGATAAATAGGCTTTAAGTTATCTTTTCAGGTAACTCATCTTGCAGGAGTTTTAGCCTCTAATACCTCTCCATCTGCTGTATCCTCTTGCAGAGCATGTTCCATAATACTAATAATGCTACTTGTTGTCTCTTTCTTCTGAGTGCACTAAATGAGTTTCCAGGCAAGAACCACAAACCCTGTACCTGGAAAGTATATCACACAACAAGCCAGGGGAAGTAATGACCTGCTGAAGTACCTCGGATTGTATTGATTCTCACTGCTTCTACACAGGCTGCACACTGAATTCTTTTTTTTGCATGATGTCTTGTCACTAAGGGCTTGTACTGCGATATCCGACAGCTGGTCCAGTTTATCAAGGAGGCTCACGGGAATGTGTTTCGGAGAGTGGCACTCAGTGCCCTATTGGACAGCACTGAAAAGTTAATACCAGGGAAAAAAACAGAGGAAACAGAGCAAGAGCCAAAACCTTCTGGAAGCAAAAGGTGAGTGTCTAGGAGGGATAAGGTAAGTAAATGACTTGCAAATGGCTGTATGACAACCTGCACTTAACAGAAATGTTGGAAGTTTAAGGGCTTGTATGTTTTATCTCCATGGGCTATGTCAGTTCATGATGTACAGACTTGTGCTGTGGCAGCAGCCTCCTTTAAAATTTAATGAACTGAGAAAGTAATAGATTTGCAGAAAAAGGCATTGACACTCTCATACAGAAGGCATAAGAGAACAGTGCAGTGGAAACACTGGAAGAAGGAAAGGTTGAGACAACTAAGAAGCACACTTTTCAGTTCCAAAACACTGTGTGGACATAGTTTTAAATGTGTATCAAATCCCTTGTGTTGTTTATCTGACAGGTAAACCTGGTATGCAAAACGAGTCCCAGAAGAAATCTAATCCTGACATACTTCTTTATTAAA
Organism: Neodrepanis coruscans; assembly: GCA_013400695.1. Classification (NCBI taxonomy): domain Eukaryota; kingdom Metazoa; phylum Chordata; class Aves; order Passeriformes; family Philepittidae; genus Neodrepanis; species Neodrepanis coruscans. Next base: position 17,731 of record VYZS01084617.1, on the reverse strand, counting down.
AAGAAATTTCCTCTGGTGCTTTGAGACTTTTCATTTTAACATGTTGGGGAGAAAGATTAAGAAAGTTGAAAAGCTCCTGAAAGCTTTGCTTCTAAGAGCTGATGTCTTTTTCAGGAATAATATATAGAGAGAGGCAGTAAGTTGCTAAAGAGAGGATGTCTCTCTAAAGCTGCTTTGCTGCAGAGCAGTGCTGGTTTCATGCAGCTCTGTAATGACCATGAGATGGGTCATGCATTCACTTTGGCTGATGATTTATCTTGTCTTTATAGATCCGAGGTGGGAAGCATCATCACTGATAAAGGCCAGGCCTCAGCTGCCCCTGATGAATGTCGGAGTTACGTCTCAAGCCGCCCAATGCAAACTCCAGAACAGTAAGTAGATGCTGGATTGCTCAATATGTTATTGCCAGCAGCTTCCTTCTGGGGTTAGTACAAATGGGCAAGACAACAAAGACTTCTCTTTGGGTGGTACAACAAATGGTTGAGCATCTCTGTAGGAGCTCCTGCAAACATCCAGATAATGCCTTTTTTCAGTGCTGCCAACTGGACGCACTCTGATTTTGGTGAGGAGGAGATTTTCAAATGACAGTGTAGTAGATTTGTCAATATTGCATAGTGCTGTAGCTGTGAATAATAGAGTGTTAATTTCTCAGAGATGTGACCACAACTGTTCTCCATGCTTTGTTTGTACTTCTGAGGGATCATTCTATTAACTTTCAACTTCCAAGTTGTTGCTGAGAGTCATTAATGCTTTAGTGAGAGCCAGCCCGTTTCTGACCTGCCCTGGCCATGTGGTCTCCAAAGATTCCTGCAGTTCTTTTATCAGCACAGGTGCAGTCAGCATGCTGTTAGGCATTGCAGAGCTGAAATCTCTTATGGCCAAAGAATTCTGCCATTCAATATTGAAGTAAATATAAACAATACTCTTAATAATTTTAGAAAGTTCTATAAATGGCCACTAGTCCCTAAGTAACTGTGGACAAGTCATTTAACTTCTCTATAGCTCTGAATACGTATCTGTCTTGTTAAAGTGCTTTGAGATGAAGTGCTCGTGTTGAATGAGAAAACACAGTTTGCACAAAGACCAAGAGCTCTACATCGTGTATTCTCCTGTGTTAACTGAGCCTTGAAAGTCTCACTGTTGCTGAGACAGTAAGGATAACAAAAAAGCCCATTATTGGTCTGCAGAATTGGAGCAAGCTGTTCCACCCTGAGCCCTGCCATAGCCTGGGAGATCTCACGAGGATAGTAAATTATGCTGTCCCTATCCCAATACTTAATGAGAACTGTGAATCCAGCAGGTTTACAAATGGCTGTTGTCCTAAACCTCTCCAGTACAAATGCTTGTAGAAAGTACCAGTGTGGTCTTATCAGTGTGGGTCATTTTGACCTAAAGAAGATGATTTGCTTTTCATGTATAGAAACTAAAACTGGAATGACCTGTTCCATGGACAAATTCCTGAAGGTAGATAGAGCGGTTATATTGTGCCTTGATTATGTCCCACTGAGAAGAGTATTTTTGAAATTCAAAATGAAACAGCCTCAAGGAATAGAGAGTTTAGGAGGGCCTTGTAGGAGGGAGGTCTCATTCTCCCGAGCATTCAAACTTCACTGAAATGCAGTTCATGCTCTGCATCCCTTTTCTTCCAGTGATGAGCAAATCCAGGGGGCCAATCTGGGACGCAAGGACTTCTGGAGAAAGATGTTCAAGTCACAAAGTGCAGCAAGTGATACCAGCAGTCAGTCTGAGCAGGACACATCTGAGTGCACTACTGCTCACTCTGGGACCACCACAGACAGGCGCTCCCGCTCCCGTTCCCGGCGCATCTCCCTTCGAAAGAAACTCAAACTCCCCATAGGTAAATGTATGTCTCTTCCTGTTCTATATACATATTGCATGTGCAGAGAAACACAGATAGATGTATCTGTCTTAAGAAATATTGTAATGGAGTTCCTTGTTGTCCAAGTATACTGTATATTATCCCAAGAGACGCTGGGAAATGCTGCTCTCTCAGTTTTACAGAGAGGGAACTGAGGCAAAGCAAAATGTAAGCAATATGCCAAAGATCACAGAGAATATCTGTGTCAATATAGATTATTGAATCTGTGTCCCCAAAGTAATGGGGTAGTACCTTAGTCTCACAGGAATTGTTCTTCTCTGTAGACGACAAATATTCCAAGTAGCATTTGATAGACAGATATATCCTTTACAAGTCTCAGGACCTGGCCTTGCATGGCAGTTTATACATCAACATGAGACGGTTTTCTTCTCCCTTCTTCCCATTTTCCCATGCCCTAGCATGGCCACTGTGGAGAAATATGCTACAATTGCTAATAAATAGATTCTGCTTGGAAGCGTTTTTAGATTTTCCTGAGTGGCATGTTCTGCAACAGGGAACTGGCTGAAGCGCTCCTCCCTCTCTGGCCTGGCTGATGGAGTGGAAGACCTCCTAGATATCAGCTCTGTCGACCGTCTCTCTTTCATCAGGCAGAGTTCCAAGGTAAATGTGTCAGGCTGGATTGCAGAGAGCTTGGAAGGGCAGGATCTGGCTGGTTTTAGCTGTCCAGGGAAACATTCTATTCAACATGGACATTGCAGCCAATGAGACTTGGACACAGAGGTCTCCAGAGTAGAGCCATGGGAATTTGAGACTGGACTTTCGCAGCTCTTGTTGAAGACTTGGCTAAGCCTGCACTGTACTGTTCAGTCAGCCTTGTTTCACTGAGAGAGAAATGCAGGCTCTGTCAACACACTTCAGGTTTAATTGCTGGTCAAACTTGTCTTTCCTTCCTTGTGCTTTTACAGCCTCTTGCGAAAGATCAATCCTTTAAGCAGAAAGCTTAAAATACGAAGTGCCTCAGCATACATAAATCTGTGCAGACCCACTGGTGTTACTGTTGCCATCCTCCCAGCCCTTCTGTAGATGCTTTATGTCTAACCAAGAAGACCAGGAGCTCGTGGTGTGGCACAGCCTGACCAAACCCTCTGTGTGTGCACAGGTGAAGTTTACCAGCGCAGTGAAGCTGTCAGAAGGAGGGGGGCCGGGAGGAGGCCTGGAGAACGGGCGAGATGAAGAGGAGAATTTCTTCAAGCGTCTTGGTAAATGGCGCACCTGCCGAAGACACCCATCCAAGCTTCATCACACAGAAGAAAAAGATGGTTAGAAATCAGGGTTCTCGTCTCCTTTTTTCTTTTTTTCTTTTTTTTTTTTTTAAAACTTTTTTTAAATATCTTTCTTTCTGTATTTTACCCCTTTCCCTTTTTTCCTGCTTTCTCCATAGTTTTTGTATCCATTCTAGCCTTATCCAACTTTTTAGTCATTGTAGCTGTTTTCTTCTCCTTCCTTCTTTCTTTTATTTTGATTTAGAAAAAAGCTCTAGTAAAGTAAATTCTTTTTAAAATCAAGACTATCCAAATAAATTATGCAATACAACATTTGGGCTTTTAAAATCAAATTGAATTTGATCAATACACTTGAAAAATTAATGCTTTCTTCAAAGCACTTATTCAGCTCAAAATTAGGTATGTAAATCCTCCTTTGTTTGATAAACAATGGGTGTTCCATCAGGTGTTTTGGTTTAGTTTGGTTTTTTTCCAATTTGTGGCTATTTGACAGTTTTAGCAAAGATCAGCACAGAAATGGAAAACCCTGCACAAACCTTGTTATAATTATCTCTTTTCTTCTGTGTTTGCATGTCTAGTGTCTGCATACCATTCGTTAGGGTTGCTGTCCCTTTTTCTTTCCACACAACATAACAATAACACTCCGTTTCCTTTCCACAAAAGTATATTTAATTGCAATGTATTTTCAAAGTCAGAATTGTTTGAAAAATGCCTTTATGAATAATACAAGGTCATGATATATTCTGTTTTAAAATATCACGCAGTCATTCACATGCTCATGTCCTCAGCTTAGAGCACGTCCTCGTTGTCAGGGAGACAACCTTGTATCTTGAAGTTCTGTTACATTTTCTTCAAGACGAGCCAACCCAACCTGACTCCCAAAAACACACAAAAAGGAGTAGATTTTCTTTTTTACCATGATTTCAGTAGCTTTACAGTATGTTACATTCTCTGACATTGTGTTTTTTATTTTCTGACATTANACAGTATGTTCCACTCTCTGACATTGTGTTTTTTATTTTCTGACATTACTCTTTGACACTCCATAGTGTGTGTTTCACCATCATCTGTCCCAGACTACCAGTGTAAAGTGTGTAAGTCACTTACAAGGTGACTTCAGGCAAGTGGTACCAGCAAAGTATATCTTGCCATTTATAACCTGACCACCATCTGGCACTGCAGAATGGTGGTGGTTTTCAAGTAGCTCCTTGGTGGAAAATACTGCTTGTTTAGGAGAATACATCAGTCCAGCACCTTCTTTTAGTTTGGTAGCATTCCCCTGCAATGGAAGGAATTGGTTTCTTCATGCACTACTTGGTGCTAAAGTAGGTGTGAAATACTTCCAGCATATTTTCTCCCAGCTCTCTCTGGGAATAAACAGCTGAGGGGCAGTGAGATCTTTACAGGCTGCCACAGCTGTTTCTGCTAAGCTCCTGTGAGATATTCTTTGTATTTTCCTGTAGGAGATATTTTTTTTCATCTTCTAATGCGATGGTATTTAAAGTTTATAAGGCAAAATGTGACAATTAAGGAAGTTATACCACTGTGTCCATAAGGATCTCTGCTATGCAATGAAAGCCACGTACCATTAACAAAAATATTAGACTAGTTGTACATGCCTGTGTGTGTCCATGCTTGCATATACACAGTGATATCAATGCGAGGCTTTCCAGAGTGGGACAGTTTATAACCCAGGAGAATAACAACATTACAGAGTGCCTTCAAATTTCCAGTGCTTCTGTGTCTTCCATACAGATCAACAGATTTTCTGTGCTTGTGGCGAAGAGCATAAAAGCCTGTTGATGGTAGATGGATATACTGTTAAATCCCTCAAGGTCTGACCCACAAGTATTAAATTGGAATCTCTTTCTGTGTTTCCATTCTTGTCATTCATGGTGCTGTGCCATTACTTTGCTCATGCTTTTTCCATGTGGTGTTTCTTCTTGTGTTTTTGGGTTTTTGAGCACAGTAGACCAAATTTAAAAGAAAATGGAGAGAGGTGAAATACATTACAGTAAGAAAATAATAATAAAATGTAGAATAATTGTCACATCATTTATGAATTGTAACCTTCATTGTGATAAATCATCTGAACCACTGGGAATTCTGTGTTGGATATGTATGTAAGCATACCTGTGTGTGTATATCTGTATGTGTGCATATGTATACATATATATACACACATAAATCTATACATGCATAAAAATGTTTATTTTAATTATCTTTTTACCTATATTAGGAACAAAGCATGTATACAGAAGTGAGTTACAATGTATTTACATGAGACCCTTGACATTTCTTTGGGCACCTACTGAAGGTGATGTGAGTGACCGTGAAAATTGTCAGGGTGTTCAAGGGACAGGGAGCAACTGTGAGGCAGAGCTTGTGTATCCAGTGTTCTCCTGTGTTAGGGAAATCTCTGCTCTCTGAGAGAGGTGTTCTGCAGGGTTGAGTCAAAGGAACATTATGTCAGCGAGGGTTGCCATGCTCACAGCAAGGCTACTCCAGGATGGGTGTAGCAAGGGACAATCATCAGTTGCCTACAAAGGATTCACTTGTAAAACTTCAATTAAATGCAAGGCTGGAGCTGCAAAAGGCTGTAGTCGTAGTACCACCAAGCTCAGATGGACAAACCCTCTGAAGGTGAGGGACATATTAGGGACATGCCTCTTTGTTCTTTATCTCAAACAGGCACAACCCTGACAGGGCCTGGATAGCAAACATTTTGTTTGTGCCGCAAATGAGTTAGTGTTACAATAGTCACAGCAGGAAGGCTCAGATAACATGCTATGGGCTATAACGAAACTGGAGGAGTTGGAAGAAAAAGGTATTTGTGACTGCTTATATATGTAAGTGCTCTGCCAGTTCTTTCTACTTTGTTCCATTTCAATGGGATATTTTCCAATATATAGGGACATTTCTTTTACTGGGAAACTATGTACAGCTCCATTGGAGCAAGGAAAGCTATGGAATGTGTAGAGAAGTCTCTTGAAATTTGGGGGAAAAGTGCCTTTGGGGGAAAAGTGAATACCTACATTTTCACTTTCTATTGTAACTTTTGTTTGTGGTACTTAAGTTCTTTTCAAGTAATTCTGAGGAGAGCAATCTCAAAGGGACTTTGAGTTTCAGCCATTTTTCTTTCCTGAAGAAGTCACAAGGTCCTGTACAGCTGACATTCTGAGTCTTGTCTTTCAAATCCATGTTTAAAGCCAATCTTGAATTCTCCCCTTGGTGTTCTTTTCTTCAGTGGTTTATCCTTCAGTATTCTGTAAACTTTTGGACTTTCACATGTAAACAGGGAGAGTATTATGGATAAAGACAAAAAGCCCAGAAGCTGACTATTCTTTTGGCCTTGAAACTACTTTCCTGATTTCTCATCTGTGTCTATCTACCATTCTCTCAGTTCTGGCTACCAACTGCATAATGCTCTTCTCTATTGAAAGTGTTTATTGGAATTAGTTGATATATCATGTGAACTCTATACATAGAGTTTAAAATTGTGCTTGAAAGAAGCCCTGGAGAGGAATGCCAACTTCATTTTCCAAAGGAATTCTTATTAGGAGTTTTCCATCCCAAAGACTGCAAGACACTTCAAGTGACAGAGGCTGGAATGATGATGATGATACCCTAAGAGTTGAGTTCAGTCTCACTCGAGGTGTTCTGATAACTGCAGAAAATGTATGCCTTAAAAAATGACAGTACTTGATTTCCACATAGAACATTTCCAGTATTTACTACTGATTTTTCTGTCCTAGTAGATGATTTATTACTAAATTAATACATGGGGAATAAGGTTTATGCCTGCTCCACTTTAAGGTAAACTTAGAGGCAATAGAGAAGTAAGGTAGGACATTATTCAGGAAAACAGAGTAAGCAAGATGATCTTTTTAAAAAGGTGGGGAGGAAGGGCCACATTCTGGTTTACCTATGTTGGAGTAGATCCTGGGCTTCCACACAGAATATCGTGGAATTGTTCTGGGCAGACCAATTTGACCAATACCCAAATCTGACTTGTATGTCTGTTTCACAGAAGTTATGAATATTTGAAAAAAGCCCTTGTTATCTTTAAGATAGCACATCAAGGTGAGAAAGGGATTTAAACTAAGACTGTATTCGTCAGGATTTTTTATTGGTGAGAGACTGTGTTCCCTTCTCCCTACCCCTCCCTGCATCCCCTCTGTACTCTCTACCTCCTTAGGTTGCCATAGCTTTGATGATCACTTGGCCTCCAACCAAGAAGGAGGAAAATCCAAGAATATTGTGAACCTGGGAGCAATCCGCCAAGGCATGAAGCGCTTTCAGTTTCTCCTGAACTGCTGTGAACCAGGCACTATCCCCGATGCCTCCATTTTGGCAGCAGCCCTAGATCTTGTAAGTCATTCATTGCTCTTTTGTTACCTGCTGAGTGAGAGCATGTGCGTACTTGGTGGTCCACTATTAGTTGCTAATGCTCTTCGTGCCCACACAGAAAGCAGCACATCACAGCAGTGCCAGCCAGTGGTTCTGGTATGAGCTGGAGCTTTGGCATCTGTGGCTGGACAAGTTTGCAGACAAAATGGATCTCTTTTTATTATATGGCTCCCTGTAACTACATTGTTGTCAGTACAGAGCTTTTGTTGTTGACTTCATGCTTTGCTCACAGCCGTTCTGTTTCTGCTCCTAGTGTCAGTCTAGAGAATAGAGTTTGAAGACTCAGACAGGCACAGGAATTCCCCTCAGGAGTTCTGACTAAGTTATAGATACATGAGGCAACACTGAACGATTGGTCTCCAGAGCTAGTCAGTGGGAAAAAGGTTAAAATATCAGAGTGTGCATGCTTTTATGCATTTATGCAGATATTGCTAATTTGCAGATCCAAATCATGAAAGTGAAATTATCAGTTTCTTCTTTCTGATACTGAGTGTCTCTTCTGTATTGCCTTCCTTCTTTTCCTTGCAGCTGCTGTTTTTTTAACAGTCTCTTCCATTTCTAAAGCAGCAGCCTTCAGCCTGTAGTTCATTGGCCCAGTGGGGTTCTGCGAAGTGCTTATGTGACAAGCACAAGACTGTGACAAATGCAGCTATGAAATGAAATGCATCCCATTATTAGCAATTTCTCTGCATGCTGCTCTGCTATTTCCTTCCATAAGTGTTTGGATGTCTGCAAGCTGAAAAAAGATTGAAAACCACTGCTCTCAGAGCATCCATGTGCTCTCCATCCCTTTGTCTTCCCACTCCCCACCTCTTGCCTCTTTGTCTCTGTGCTGTTTGTGCTCATATTCAGTTTTTTTGCTTACTGCTAGAGATGCCAGACTCATGGACTCTCCCTTCCTGCTGCTGCTGCTGTGCCCTGAGCTGTGCTTCCTTGCCTGCTCCATAGTTGTAGGGATGTTGTACTCTCTGTGCCACCTTCTTAACCTTGCATCCTTAGGCTGCAGATTGAAGCACGTCTAATTAGTGTTGGTCCCAAGTTGCTGTTGCGGTCAGTTCCCCTCTATCTCTTCTGTTTGGATTGGTACCCATCCATCTTCCAATAGGTAGATGTTTTCTTTACTAGTTCCCACTCTTCCTGTTGGAGATTGTTATCCCTCTGGCTGGGAAACAGTGGCTGATAGAGAAGCCTGTCTCATGCTGCCACAGTCAGAAGGGGTTCTTACCAGTCAGGGTTGCAGTGAGCTCAGAAGGTGGCCTGGGGGGACAAGCCTGCTGGGTGTGTTTCACCCAGCTTCATTTTGCCAGGCTGCCAGGCTGCCACCCCATTGCACATTCTAAACTAACACAGGAAATGTAAGGTGCCTGGGAAGGAAGGAGCTCATTCCAAACAAGGGTATAACCAAATCCTTCTGGAAATGTGCTACTCTGTGTGCCAATAAATCAGATGATCAAACAGGAGTTAGGCAATTCTGTCCCTATTGTAAATGACTGTAAATGTCTTACTTATTTTTTATATTTGCCAAATACTTAAGCTACAGACCGGCTTACTGTGACCCCATGTGTGAAGTCAGCTGGAATCTACCAGTCAGAGTGAACTCTTTGAAGATATCTGTCTGACTTCCAGAGCTAGCTTTTACAAACTAGAATTTAACTCTTTCTCATTCCATTGAAAGATGTATCAGAATTTCTAAAAGGTCTGCAGCTGAAGATGAAGGACACCTTGTTTTAGTTACAGACTTAGGAGATTCCAAGTACCTCTTCAGCTGCCATTTTGTCTATAAAATATTGGAGATATATAGAATTTAGGAATTCACATGCAGTTCAGGTTTTAAAAGATGGCAGCCTGTCATCTTAATGGTAATGTATATAGTTATGGAAAATTCCTGCATTTTATGTCAGTAAAGAACACCCAGCAGAAAATGCTCTCGTTTTTTAACTTCTGTTTTAAGGCTTTTGAAGTAATAATTTGAAATAGGTTTTATGCACATGAAAATTTTCCTCAGTCGTTTTATCTAGCCTAGCTGCTAAGGTAACCTTTAAAAATGAAAGGTGAACAGCTCCAGTTTCAGTTCTTCCATAAATTTTTAAGCATGCTTTTTCGTGCGTATTTTCAAAATTCCATTACGTTTCTGCAATAAGTTGTGTGAACTTATCTGTTCTAACATGTAAATCTTTTATCCTTGTTGAAATGTCATAATTTTACTGCTGTCTTGCAGGGTTGTGTTTAAGAGAACCTACTAGATTTTTGGAGAAGAGAAGCAAAGCTTAAACTGTGAGAATACTTGCCAGTACCCTGACTTCATGTCACCCTGGGTCTTAGGCAGGCTCAATTGTTTCCATGTCCCTATTTCCATGGAAGAAATATTTGTCCATAGGAGGAAACAAAGAGCTGTGTCATGGGTTGTACTTGACCATTTTTAGATATAATCAGAGAGATTTGAATTAATGTTTTTGAGGCAATTCTCCAAGACACTGGTTACTAATTTACTCGCAACTTCTCTTCATTTTGCCTACTGAGCTACTTTTCCTGCCAGACTTATCCTGTGGTTAGACAAAGCAGACCTTTCCAGTCAGCACCTTTTGACAGTACTTCAATTTACTTTGCTTACTCTTAAAAGTAGATAGTGGGTATTTTGTGCCTTTCTTTTTTGGCTTGAAGAGACCAGAGGAAACAAATTTTTGTTCAAAGTGCTATGTGGAGTTTGAGAAAGGACTCAAGAAAATTACCACTGGTTGATTAGTCTTATAAAAGTCATTGTTCTTGAAAACAAAACTGGACCTAAATGTTCTGCAGTCATAAAACTATGGAGTCAACTTCACGTGAATATTAATGTGATGCTGTAAAAATCCAAATCTATTGTGCGTTTGCTGTTTAGAACAAATCAGGTTATGTGTTGAAATGCTCCGATGTGAGGACTTGAAATTTTGTTAAGAAAATGGTGGGTTCTTATTAATGTTAACTTAGACAGTACAAGAACAATTTTCAAATGGCAAAGCAATACAGTAAGTCCAATATTAAAAGTGGCCTTGTGAACAGCTTTACAGGCATGGGCAGGCTTGTGAGAGTATTGCTCCTGTGTCAAGTTTTGACAGTGACCATGATAACCTGTGTTCTTTTCAGCTATGCATCACCTGCCTGATTCATTTCTCTCCATTTGTGATGTGTTTCTCTGTGGTGTGAATTCATCCCTGTCCATTCTGTCACATCTTCATCTTTCTCTTGCTGCTGCTGCTGCTTCAGGTTTCTCAGAGCCCCAGGTAAGCAATCACAGGGAGCTTGTGCCCCATGATGTTCAGAAAGTCCTGCCTTCAAGCAGGAGGTCTTTTCAGTGATTTTTAATTTGGAACTCCTGCTCCTTCCCTTTACTTCCCATCCTACACATCCTCCTTTAATTATAGCACTTGACTGCTTTCATAATGATAGCAACACATACCTTTGTAAGACTCCTGTATGCTAAGAAATTGTGACTTTACCACTGGTGAACTAATCAGGAGAAGACCAATGCTGGGGCTTCATCTGTTCATGCATGTCTCCATGGTTAAGGTTTCACTCTGTGAGAATAAAAAGAATAAAATCCTCACCTATTCTGTGTTCCATTTTGCATGTGAGCAACAAGTAATTTGTGTTGTTTTTTCCAGGTGCTAGATACTTGTTTGTTTCTGGTTGTTAGTGTCTGGCTTCAGATTTCTGCCTTCCTCATCAGAATGACGGGACAGCTTTAAAGTTCCTATTCAAGAATTGCTAAAAGATTGCTATTTTCTTCCAACATTTATATAAAATCTGAGCAAACAACTGATAAAGGCTGTTGTGTCACTAATTTCTTCAATCAATTCCCAAACCTTAGGAGCCTTGTTCCAAAATGTCTTGCTTTCAGCTTTTGATGAAAGCACTGTTGGAGGCACTGTTTAATAATGTTCCACAGACTGTCTTCTGTGGTCTCAGGTCCTCCCTTATAAGTAGATGCTGATCTGTTTAAACTATCTCATTAAAGCTGTCAGCATCTAAATGTATGAAATACATGGTTTTGCTTTCTGAAATTGCTGCTAGGGAACCTTTCAAAGCCAACTTGTAAACTGTAAGCATTGTTGTATTCTTAGTTTTACTACCTGCTGGCCACAGGAGTTTTTAGTTGTGAAAATTGCAGGGAGAGAGGGGGAAATTAAATGGAAATTAGGAGAACCATTAGCTTTTTAGTAATTTTCCATGTCTATAAAGATGTTATTTTTGCAGCTGTAGACTGCTGTGAAGAAAGCTCCTTCCAAAGTCTAAGCTGCTCTTTAGGAAATAAATTACAGTGTCCATTCTTGAACATATTTGAGAGTTTCAGAAGCACTCTTTATTGGTCTAACATGGCTTCTGCTGGGTGATTTAATACAAACTAAGATATACTCAATATAATTTCTCCCATTAAAGAAAAGTGGTCTTCCAAGCCAGGGACAGGAGGATTTCCCTCTGGAAAATAGTCAATCCCTTCAAAACTCAGTTGCCTCTTGTTATTTAAGTACTAAATGGTCTGATGCTTGCTAAGACCCTTGAAGTTCAGCCGGTGAAATTTTGTTGACTTGTGCCAGTAACGGATTTCTCTCTCCAAATCTGCTTGTAGTAAGTGCCAAATAGTTTCAACAAGCCTCCATTAATGCTTTCACACCCAAGATTCACAGGCAGAACTTAATGCGGCAAATGCTAGGAATCATGTGGATATGCTGCCATTTGCACTTTCAGTATTTGCAGCCTTACTAGCTAAAGTGGAAATACAGTTTGACTTGTTCCTGCAGGAGCAGTGCCAGATGCACCCCTCTGCTTTTGGCAGATGGTTTCTGAAGGAAAGCATTACAAAGGGTTACAAGGTTGTTTTTAAGTTTACAATATACCTCCTCTAGTGGTTGGACTGAGCAAGACTGTTCAGTGTTTATGAGCCTTGCTTTTAGTAGCTCAAGTGGTGAGACTTACAGGTGAGAGAGATCCTGGTGTCAGCTTTTAATGGAGAGATTGCTCATGCTCTGCGATTCCATGGCAAGCTTGCAGAACAATTGATTAAAGCACAGAATCCTCTAACGTTCAGGGAGTTTTTCCAATGTATTTATATTTAAGGTGATTTTCTGCAAACGTTTCAGGAAGCTCCTGTAGTGGCACGAGCAGCCTTGTTCCTCGAGTGCGCTCGCTTCGTTCACCGCTGCAATCGTGGCAACTGGCCCGAGTGGATGAAGGGCCACCATGTGAACATCACTAAGAAAGGCCTGTCCCGTGGCCGTTCTCCTATTGTGGGCAACAAAAGGAATCAGAAGCTGCAGTGGAATGCAGCTAAGCTCTTCTACCAGTGGGGAGATGTAAGTCTTTGTTTCTCTTTTACTTAAATTAAAAATATACCAAAATGTAAAGGTAATTGGATCCTATACAGAACTTCACTTCCAGTAAAATGGGAACTCACAAGCCTCCTTTCCAGCTTACACTTCACAGCCTGCCAGGACCAGCTCTTCTCCTCATGGAAGCAACTTTGTTTGGATGTGTTCTTTCAGAGAACACATTTGGTCCACTCTACTTTTTCAAGCACTTGTCATATGTGAATGGCTAAGGAAGAGTAAGAGCAGAGGGTATGACACTAATCTCTTTTTTTCTAGATTCCAAATATTTTTAGCCCAGAGCTGCTTGAGCTTGATGTGATGCTGTATATTTACTAATGGATTTGTCTTTGATATACTTACTCATTTTCTCTTTACCCATAAAAACTGTTAACACTTGTTATTATTTGACAAGAAATTCTACAGGGCTACTACATGTTGTCTAAAGAACTGACTGTTTTTGTTTGGAGCTTGACTCCTTCAAGTTTTGATTGTGATCTCTTACCATACAGAAACAGGCAATTGCCTTATCTGGCCCTATCAATACCACTTTCAAATTCCTTGAAAACCCCCCAGAATGTATCTGCTGAACATCTGACACTTACTACAGGTCATTTCACACAACTCAAAATAGTGGGAGAAGTTCCTTTGATGTCTGTGGTGCCTGTTACATATGCTTATCTGAAAGTCAGCTTTGTGCTTCTCACCTCTTTTTGCAAAACCAGAGATTTTTACAGTGAACATGATAACCTCCCTCCCCACCTCCCCAGCCCCTAAAAAAGTCATAAAATCCAAGGCTATGGGAAATGTAAACCCCATGTATTCTGCCTTGCTGACTTGTATTCTCCTAGGTTAAACCAACACATACTTCTCAGTAAAGCACACTGTAGGGAACCTTGAGCTAATGCTGACCATATCATTACATTCCTACTGCAAAACAGCCCAGATCTGGGCACTCAAGCTTAGTATCTTGGCAACTTGTGTTCTGCCATTTCTAAAGCTTACTGAGAAAATGTTACCTGGGCACCCTGTTCTCTCATGTCTCAAACACTGGAAATTATTTTAATAACGTCACAAGTACCAAAGTTCCACAAAAAAGTACATAGCGTGAATGTGTTTTTTTCTGTATTTCATGAGGTCACTGCCTTAGCCTGACTCCTCTGAGAACATAGGATTACATATCACTTTTATTTTTGCATGTGTTGCAGACAGTCAGAACTATCCATTTCTGTTTGTGGACTCTGTGCTTCTAGACATTCCTTTTTCTCAGACAAAAATGGGCACAGGCAAGTCAGTAACTATTAAAAGGCAGTTAGATTCCCCCTCAGCTGACATTTTTAGAAATTGAAATAGCCTGACCTGGAAAAAGTCCAGGAAGTCCGTCTCTCTGTCATGTGCTGACTTGGGGGTGGTTTTTTTTGTTATTAAACTAAATCTGCAAAAATATTTCATCTTGAAATTTGACACTGCTTGCAAAAAAAAAAAATAAAAGGGGGGGTGGGGAACTAAATTATGCTTTTGATAAAAATTAGTCTTCTGTTATTTCTTTCTCCACTTTAGGCAATAAAAATAAAGCCAGGACATCCTATTCTGGGTGGCCCATCTCTATAACCTGCATGGGGTACAGCCCTTAACCACCAGCGTGCTGGGCTGAAATTCTCATCTCCTTGTGCTTCTCTCTCTCCCTGTCTGCAGGCGATCGGTGTCCGCCTCAACGAGCTGTGCCATGCTGAGAGTGAGAGCCCTGCCAACCTACTGGGCCTCATTTATGATGAGGAGACCAAGAGGCGCCTGAGAAAGGAGGATGAGGAAGAAGACTTTTTAGATGACAGTAAGGAGACTCCCTTTACTACAAGAACCCCCGCTTGTAAGAACCTCTGCTTTAGGAGCACTTTTTTTTTTTTTAATTTTCTTGTCTTCTTACCACCTAGCTGTATTTCCCAGTCCCTCACTTTCACCCCAGCTTTCTCCCTTGTTCTTTATTTGCCTGGATGTACAACATGACAGATGGATAGCAGCACTGAGAGACTTTGATGGAAAAGGGAGGGGGAATCCAGGCAGTGAGTTGCAATTCCCATACACAGAAACTGCAGTTATAAGCAGGGTAATAATTTATTTCTTGAGTCTTACTGTCACCTGAGTGCAAAAAGTGCTCAGGCTCCGTTTCTCCCAGTTATTTCTGCCAATATATTTGAGTAAGAGCAGCTGCTTCTGTTTCTGAACATTGAAGAGTCACCTCCTCACCTAACATGAATTGGCACTGCTCTACTAAAGGCTTTTAAATCTTTACTTCAGTATATTTACCTGATTTTCAGACAGAGATAATATGTACAATGGTATATTAAAAAAAGGATCATTAAAAATCTGTACAACAGCAAGATGACT
>VYZS01084614.1:45502-59882 GCA_013400695.1 Neodrepanis coruscans | reverse complement strand
TTTTTTTTTTTTCCTGGAAGCTGGAAGGCACAGGGAATAACTCAGTTCCACCAGCAGCCCTTAAATAGAACAGAAAGGCTGCGGAGGCAGCAGACAGGACAGGCAGCTGCCCCGGTGCTGGAATTGCCTGGAGGTCACAGAGGTTGCCATATCAAGGTCAGCTGGAACGAGGTCACCACCCCAAGCCTGTGTTTTGGCAAGGGCTGAAAATTAGCACCAACTGCCAGTGATGTGTGGAGGATGAATCAAGTTCAAGGCTGTTTTTGGCCCTAATGGTGCCATTATTACCTGCCCACCCCCAAAACTGGGCATCACCAACCCCTTGTTTTTTCCTTCCAGGTGGTACTTTGGAAACACAGAGTTTCCTTCTAGAGCTGGAGGAGGGGATGTCCAGGGGCACTCTCACATCCACTGACCACTCTTACATCCACAAATGCACAATGTAGGCACAACGCTCCCAGAAGGATGTTATTATAAGCACAGCTTCCTACTAAATGAATAAAAGGGTATTTAATTATAAAATGTTTTTTAATTATATTTAAGAGAAGCTTGCTGGCCTGAGAGAATGAAGGTTTATCTGCTACTCCCATATAGTTTTCCTTATTGCTATTCTAATGCATACATTTGGATTATCAGAATGGAACCCCCTTGGACTCTGATCTCTTTTGCTTTTTGTTTCTATAGATTCAGCATCAAAGGATCCTTGTCCAGGCACAGAAATACCGTGATAACAACTGATTTTTGACAGGGAGCCACACTGATCATCTCAGAGAGAGAACACTGTGCACATGTATTCCTCTTAAAGTGACACACAGATATTTAACATCCTGTATAAACTTGGTGATGTTGGAAGCAGCCACCTGGCCACAAAAGCCCAGTAAGAACCAGGTGAAAGGCTACTGGTGTGACCCACTAAGCAGTGGCAGGATCATTTCCATTCCAAGGGCACTACACATGGCCACCATCTCCACCAGTGACTAAATTCCCATCATTCCTGCACTCAGGGTGCTCACAGCACATCTTCCAGCAGCTACTTCATATTTTTGCCATGCACTGTGAACAATCCTTGATTACAAACGTTTCTGGAAGCACAGTTTTCATCTTAAAACCCAGAGATATTTTATATTATCGAGACAATCTGTGGGTTTTTCCAGCACAGGCTCATTCAGAACCCTCCTGCATGGTGAGCAAACCATGATGAGGTGTCTGCTTTTTGCCAGAAGTGTCTTTGAAAAAAGCCCTTTGGAGGACAGGTAAAATTAGCCTTTTCTCTAAAATACTTTAAGCTTTATGCCAGAAATGTCATCCCATTAAAACCCAAGCTGTGCAGGAGAGAACAGAGCCCTGACAGACGTTCTCTGTCAGCTGCACTTCAACGTGCTGCCTGTCCCTGGCAAGGCTGAGCTTCTCATCTCCTGCACTGAACTGTGGCCCCTGCACAGCCAAGGTTCCCTGTGGGCTTTGGATTGCTCATCACAGAGGGCAACTCCCCGTCCTTTGAAAAAGGTTATTTCCTCCTCCCTCCCATCCCGATGCAAATCGGACAAGGAATGACACTTCCTAAGAAAGATTTGTTCTATAAATAGGCTTTTTCTCACATACCACAGACATGACCGTCCTCTCCCAGTATCTAAGGGCAACAGCACCCAAATAAACATCAACACTGGTGGTTCCTCTGAAAACTGGAGCAATAAAGCCCATTAATGCACATTCTGAAGGCACAAGCACTTCTGAGGCAGAAATAAGATTTCACACACAACAAAAACTGGAGGCTTATTTCAACTCAGAAAGAAATGTGTTTCCTCTAAAATGCCAGAGAGCTCCTAAGCCATAATAAAGAGTATTAGCTATTAAGAGTATTAAGGATGATTTTCCTTTCCCAGCTCCTGTGGGATCTGTAAATGCTGAGGTTGAAACAGGAGGGTCAATGCTGCACCTGCTTCTGTGGGCACTGCCTTCCCATCCATCCATAAAGTAATAAAGCCCTTTATCACCTGAACCCAGGAGGTGTCAAACCCTCCCTCCTCCCAGGAGGAAGAGTGGAACCAGAGGTAGATCAAGGTGAGGTGATTTGCTCAAGGCCACACATTAAACCTGGGCTTGGGGTGAGGGCTCAGCTTCCCATTTCCTGTTTTAATGATGAGTTTATGGTGCCTCCACCCCCTCAGTGACCCCATACCTTCATTGCTGGCCTGTGACCACACAGGGGGCTGCTTTAGCAAGGCCAGTCTTTCTCCTTCCCTTTGTGCATCTTGCTCAGCAAAACCTCCTCAGCTCATTTCCCTTTCTAGGCAGAGCTTTACAGGCTCTTCCCTGTCCCTGCTGGGACACAGAGGTGCCAACACACAGCAGGAAGCACTTTGGTGCTTTAAACTACTGAAAACCTCTGTCTCTTTACCTTCAGAGAGTCCTTGACAGACTGGAACCCAGCACCAAAACCAGCTTTCATCCAGGTGATAGCTCAGAATTAAATATCTTGTGTTCTTTCATCCTCTTCCCATACATTTTTTCCTTCTTGAGGCATTAAATCATCTACATTTAATGATTTCCAAACTATTAAACAGCCAAATAGCTGCAATTCCCTATAAACTGACTCCAGGTTCTGCTGATTTATTATGTTTCACTGAAAACACCCATCAGACAACTTGAAAGACCTTCCCTGCCTCACACTCAACACGAGTAGGAAATGGAGCAGCAGCAAACCCAAGGCTGGGAATCCATGGCACAATTCCAAACACAGGCTTACATTGATAAGGAAGATCTGCTGCAGCCAGGAACATTTCCAGCAGCCTATGGATTCTCCTGTGGGTTATTTTGGTCTCAAAGCCAAAACACTGGCTCAGAAGGTTCATCCAGCACAGACAAAGCCCCACTGGGAGGAGGAGTTGCTTCCTTGACTCGTTTTGATCCCAGTATTGGCATTGTCACCAAAGGGATCTGCTCACACTCCTGACCACATGGAAACACTGCCACAGAGAATAAAGCTCACACCAACAGCTCCCAGACTCCAGCCCAGCAGAACCTGGGCTCAGCAATGGAAAGTATCTGCCCTTAAGCAGAGCTGGCAGGAAAATTCATCAGCTACATCATACAGTTGTCAGTTCTTAATTTCTTATTTTCAGCTGGTTTAAAGCTAATTTTAAACCACTTTCTTAAAAAAAAAAAAAAAGAAAATGATGCTGATCCTCTCCCAATGTAATTATTATGAATTTGTAAAACATAATTCAGCTTCAATTCCACTAACTGGTATTTCGTGAGGTGTCTCTACATTCCTGAAAAAAAAATCCCTGAACACCAAACCACAAATTCCTTTCAGCTCCAAAGTTCCCAGAATGTCATCACCACCACACATGGGTGCACCAAACTGCATCCAAGTGCTGAGCAGCAGCCAAGAGGAACCTTCAGAGGGGAAAAGCAGGAGAAAAGGAATGACTAAAACAGGATGTGGGAGAAGACAGCACAACCCTTGCTCATGAGAAGTGTCTGGAGGCACAGAACAGCAGACCCCAACACTCACCTCTGCAACAAGAAAGGAATCTTGGGGCAGGAGATGTTTTGTCCCCTGTGTCCTGGTGTAATGACGTCAACCCAGCCTTGGTTTCGGCTGGAATTTCCTACTGCAACCCAAGCAAAGCTCCCCAGCCCTTGCCTGGAGCAGTCTGGAGAGCAGTTCACGTGTGACAGAGGCTCCTGTGTTTTGGAGCAGTTCTTGGAAGCGGGAAGGAAGCAGCATTCCCACAATCCTTGCTGCCTTTCCCACCTGTCTCACGTGGCTCGGAATACTTTCCATGAGGAGGCAGCAAGTACAGGCTGGCAACAGCACTGAACTAGGGCACAGCTCTGGTGAGCAGCAAACTCACAGCCAGCCAGGTCCAGTGGGAATGTTTAACCCTTTCCATACCTCCAGTTCTGCAGGGAAATTAATACTTTGCTTTTTATTCCACCAAATCCCCCTGATACCCTCCAACTCCTGGTTTTCTTTCCCTGCAAATCCTCCCAAGCTGCTCTCACCATCCCTGTTGAGCTGCTTGTTTTTCCCAGTCCCCAAATCTTCTCCCCCACTGCTTGCAGGCAGGTTTTTTCCAAGCCCTGAATTTGCAATAACCCCCTTTATCCTTGGGGTTTAACAACCTGCTCAACCCAACATTCTGTTGCTCAGAACCAGCAGGAGACAAATTCGTCCCATGGGAAGGATCTGTGTAGATGTGACAACATTTATGGCACTGACACAGTGACCAAACCATGGAGCACATCCCCACAGGAGATTCCTGCAGGCAGCAGAGTGTTCCTAGGGATGCAAACACCTTGGAAGTGGGATGGGTTTCCAGGAGGGAGGGAGGTGAGACATGCCAAAGGATCATGGAATTCAAAGCTGAGGAGGCAGCACAACGGTCTGGGAGCAGCTCCAAGGCAGTGTCCTGACATGCCCCATGTTGCAGAAGCCTCTGCTGGAATCAGTGCCCAAATGTCACCTCTCACTCCTCAGGAAACAGGCTCAGAAAAAAAAAACAAACTATGGCTCACATTTTAAGATGGAATCAGCAACAGGATCCTGAAGGAGAGTTGGCTGAGCACAGTCTGAACCTCAGCTCAGGTCCTGAGAGTCCTGACAAGCCTCAGGGAAGGAATTATCCATTCCCAGACATGCACAGACCAGGAGGCCAAATTCTACTGTTTACCAACTTACAAAGCAAGATCAGAAAGTTGATCAGCAAGCAGGATACCCCAAAACTGGAGAGAACCATCTTCCAGCCCCTTCTTCCAGGATACTTCTGATTGATCCATGCAAGCAGAGCTGATTTTCAATGAAAACCCAGAAAACGAGCCCAAGGCAGTGTTGAGCTCCCCCAAATGAGGTGCAAGTAATTCAGCAACTCAGGAAAGCAGAAAAGCTGTTCACACCCAACTTCCTGGAGGTCCCAGGCACCTTCCCAGCTCTGCATTAAAACTGAGTCAAAAATCAACCCCATGTGCAGCAAATCAGTGATTAGAAGATGAGATTTAGCCCAGGCACACACAGCTCTAAGCTATTCTTCCTGAGTGTCCTACATAACAAACCCAAACAAATTAAGGAATGAGTAATGAAAAGGTGGGAGGTGGCAAGGCTTGTTTTGGTTCAGGAAAGGATTCCCATCCCTTGCTTGGAATCTAAATTAGAATCAATTTAGATTAGAGGGAGGCAAGGCCAAACTCCCTTGATGAATGAGCTGCTGCAGTAAGTCCC
This sequence comes from Neodrepanis coruscans, assembly GCA_013400695.1. Classification (NCBI taxonomy): domain Eukaryota; kingdom Metazoa; phylum Chordata; class Aves; order Passeriformes; family Philepittidae; genus Neodrepanis; species Neodrepanis coruscans. Next base: position 54,658 of record VYZS01084614.1, on the reverse strand, counting down.
TCATATTTTGTAGCCATTCTTCAACAAATGTGTTCTTCATTTCCTGCTGCTCCTTTTGTTCCTGATCTTGTCCCCTCCATGCCATGCCCTGTTCCTCAGGGTTGGGATATCCCTTGTTATCTCCCTCAGTAAGGAAGGAACTAATTTGTTGTCTGGTAGGNCAAATCAGTGATTAGAAGATGAGATTTAGCCCAGGCACACACAGCTCTAAGCTATTCTTCCTGAGTGTCCTACATAACAAACCCAAACAAATTAAGGAATGAGTAATGAAAAGGTGGGAGGTGGCAAGGCTTGTTTTGGTTCAGGAAAGGATTCCCATCCCTTGCTTGGAATCTAAATTAGAATCAATTTAGATTAGAGGGAGGCAAGGCCAAACTCCCTTGATGAATGAGCTGCTGCAGTAAGTCCCTCATATTTTGTAGCCATTCTTCAACAAATGTGTTCTTCATTTCCTGCTGCTCCTTTTGTTCCTGATCTTGTCCCCTCCATGCCATGCCCTGTTCCTCAGGGTTGGGATATCCCTTGTTATCTCCCTCAGTAAGGAAGGAACTAATTTGTTGTCTGGTAGGGAGAGAACATGTTCCTGGCCTGATAAGTGGATTATCTGCATAGCCATGCAAACCCACACACTCACAAAACCAAAGGAATTAATCTCAACCTGTGATGTGACATCTGAAAGTGAAACCTCCCTCTCCTGCCCAGTCTGCTTGTGCTACAGCCAGGCTTTTGCTAGAGGAAAAAAACAGGAAAAATGCATAAAAAGGGAATTCATATTCATGTTTGCCATGACTGCAGATGGACTTGTGTGCTCCCAACAGCCTTTGTGTGGTCACAGCACACACATGTGAGTTCCAGAGCAAAACCTTCCAGCTGAGGAGTGTTTAACAGTTTAGAAATACAAAAAGTGAAGCAGTGCCAGGAGTGCAGTCCAAAAACACTCCAAAAGGGATGGGAATAGGGCAAGTGGAGTCATCTACTCCCAGGAACAGGGCAATGCTTTGCCATTATCCATGTGCCTTGCTGCAGTCCATCCAGGCTTGTGATTTTTCCTCTCCTGCCACTCTCCATCCCACAGATTATCACTTGAGATATCAGGGATATCAGTTCTGATATCCAGTCCCTGTCATCTCCCTCTCAGGAAGACTCAACAATGAACAGCAACTTAAAATAAATACTGGACTGAAACTCTTTAAGCTCTGACTCATCTCCAAGAGGAAGACAAGCAGAGGTAAATCATATGTTGATCCAGAACCTTGTACCTCATAGACCTTTATTTGTCACCTGCTGCAACAGAAAAGGGAATCATTAATTTAATGGTTTTCAGGGCCTGATTTACAACCTGTTCTTCCTGGTTAATAGGGTTTGTGTAAATAAAAAGGAGCTTCTGGCTCCCAATTTTAATCCACAGTCAAGTGCCTAAAGTAGCTGAGATGATTTTGGGGGGAAAAGGGCAGAACCCAGGACTTTATCTGGGGTAATATATCTTCCTGATGGAGCAAAATTAAACTGCTTTATTTCATCAGTCCAACTTCCTTTGGAAGCATTCCCATTTTGCCTCTACCTTAAAGAACCCAAGTGTCCAATGGGCAGCTGCAAAAACACTCAGCTTTCCTTTTTAATGCTCATGCTGTGCCTAAACACTCCCCCTCTGGCACAATCAGCCCATTAATCATCCTGATGGGAAGAAACGCACAGAATTACTTTTCAGAGGACAATTCTCACAGGACAGGTGATTTGCCAAGACTGATTTTCTTTATGATGTTATTTTCCTTTTCTGAACTCAGGTATTACTCCTGTATTTCAGTCTTTGTTTCCTCCTTGCTGATATTTGGCTTCACACACACGTTCACTTCGTGATAAAATGATGCTCATTGTGTAATATCATTTCAGCAGCTGGATAATACACTTTGGGGTGATACTGCAAAGCAGCAATATTTGAATGTAATGCTGATTTTGTGCAATAACCTGATAAAACCAGACATTATTCCAAGAAGCTGCTCTCTTGAATGGGTGCCCAGAAGACTCTGAGATTATTAACCTTAAAATATATCATGTTAAAGAGCAATCTCCTTCCAAAAGATGCAGCAGCCTAAACTCCTACATGTTAGGAATCCAATGCCAAGTAGTGTAAATTTTCAACTGAAAGAGCTAAAAATGAGGTTTTATTCTGTACATAAGAAATATCAAAATATCTGACTTAATTTCCAAGGGAGGAAACACTAACTCTTGTATTTTAATTTGCTGTAATTACAGTTTTTATAGGAGAGAAGAATAATACACATTTTGGAGCTGTTCTGGTTATCTGTGGTTGCCCAAACTGCAGTGGAATTTCAAACAATCACATGAGGACATAAAGATAGAGTTTACTATTGCTAGAAAGCTCATGGAGAGTGTCCAATAAACCCCCGGGCCAGTAGCTAAGCTGTGAACATTCCCAAATTTAAAGTGGTGTGGGCACCAAGAAGGATGAAAATTCTTTATTTAAAGCCATCACGGTGGCACTGAGCCCTGTAAAGATCCTCACACAACAGCTCACACTGAATAAAACACAAACATGGCTTTTTTTTCCTCATGGAATCAGGATCCCAAAATGCTGCACATGCCTGAATTGCAGGTTTTCCAAGCTGAGGTGCTTCCACACACTTGGAGAGGACTGAGCCCCTCTAGTCAGGACCAAAATAAAACAGGTATCTGATCCAATCCTGTATTTCACATTCATCCCAAGTGCCAAACTCCCTGAGCAGCAGAGAGGGGAAGCTGCAGAGGCAGCTGGGAGCCAACCTGTCTGTCATCTGCATTTGAACAAAGCTTTCAGACCTGCAAAGGGCTGAGCAAACCCCAATCCTGTGAGGGTTCTCCCCTGGGAGGGTGGGGAGGCCCTGGCACAGGGTGCCCAGAGAAGCTGTGGCTGCCCCATCCCTGGAAGTGTCCAAAGAAGAGGCTTGGAGCAAACTAGGACAGTGGAGGGTGTCCCTGCCCATGGCAGGGGGGTGGAACAAGATGATTTTTAAGGTCCCTTCCAACCCAAACCATGCTGGGATTCTATTTCAGCCCATTTCCTGCTCATATGATCGACTGCAGGTAACTCACAACAGACCTCAGGCATCACTTACTCATCACCAAACTTTGCAAACTGAGCATGGATTTTGGTGACAGGGGGAGCCTTTCATTCATCATTAGCTTTGTCACCTCAAATGCATTCAAAACATTTGACTCTCGAAGCAAAAATTGATGGGATTAGTGAGATCCTCTTTTAATCAGAATCAGCATAAACAGCAAATATTTCTGCAGCAAATCAGTGTGACCAGCTGAGGCTCAGTTCCCAGGAAAGTGGGTTACAAGGAAGCTCACATCTGACTCAGACATATCTGCACACAAAAGCCAAATCAAAGACTGGGAAATGCTGGTTTTAATATTTAAACCATGTCATGTGGACTCATCTCCATGCATTTTTTCTTAAGGACAGCCCTAAAAGCAGGCATTTCATCTGTGGCTCTTCCAGGCTGCTCCTTTGTCTCCTTGGGATAATAATCATCATCTCATTTGCACCTGACAGGGGTGAGAAACTTCTGTCTGGAGGTGCTGCTTTCTCCCTTTTGGCTACAAGGACAACCTGAGTGACTAGTGCAGCCTCGGAGGTGAATTAGATGAGCTGTATCCCCTCCCAGGCAATTCTGGGCTGGGAAATCTTATGTTTTGCAGCTGTCAGGAAGATTATACAGACAAAGGACACACATAGATCAAGCAAGTAGAAAACTCAAGCCTCATCCTTTCTCTGGGACCCTCCTGCTGTTGGTTTTACACTCAGACAAACCCTAACCCCAACCTCAGCACAGAGGTGTTGCTCCTCACTAAAAGGCTCTTGCAAATGCTGTTAAGTGTTAAAATAAAAAGGCCCAGTCCTGTGACCCTCCCCAAGCTGAGCACAGGAAAACCAGACACCACAGACATGACTTATGAAAGGAAGAGCTGCAGGGGAAAATCTAAACTTGGCTGACGTTTTCTACTTAACATTTCAGGGCTGTTCAATACAAACCCCTCACTAAAACAAAATGACAAAAAAGTGTAAGTGCCTCTACCCAAACTTTGCACTCTTCCTGGCCAGAAAAGCTTTTAGAAACATGAACTATGCTCTCCTTCCAAAGTCAGCCAGACTGAAAACTAGTGGATTCACAGCCAGCCAAGCCCCAAGCCTGTAACATTCTCTATTTCTCACTTAACTGACTTTATTCCAATGTGCATGGAATGGGTGGTTGGACTGGTTCTCAGCAGCAGTCAGACAATGTCCAGTGTAAATCGAAGTCAAGGGCATTTTCCCAAGGGGGAAGTAGGTGACAGGTGACCTTGAGTTTTCCTACAGCATTAACCACCCCAAGACTGAGAGCAGGAGGGGAAACTCTTGCCCACAGATGGGGACACGCTCAGAGTTGGTGTAGGGGAGGTGAGGGCAGAGGTGGGAGGTTCTGAGGAGGGGGTACAGGTTCTTTTCTCTCTTTGCAGCCACAGTAAACACCTCTGCCACCTTCCAAGGGGCTGGAACTGCCACCCTTGGAATGACAATCCTTTGGAGAATGTCAACGTCAACCTCTTCACACACACAGAACCAGAGGGGGTAAAACTTCCTCTTCCTCTTTTCTGAGTGCCAGGGCAGTTGTTTCCTCCTGATTTCTGTGCCATGGCAGAAGCACAAGTAACTCACATTGGAGTGCACAAGATAAACTTCTGGCTGTTAGGAGGGAATTGGTGCTGAGGATTCCTTGTGCAAAGCCCAACATTATGGCACCAGGGCTTTCAACACTTCTGCCCTTTGCCTCCCAAATTTCTCATGTCCCACCTGCACCATCCCAGGCTGGGGGGCTCTGGGTGAGGCACTGGGGTACAGGATGCTGTGGGCCCAAAGCAGAGGCACTGGCAGTGACCACAGAGACACAGCCAAGCCCCTTCAGGTGGCTTAGACAAATATGAAACAAGTTTTTCTTGACCCAAAATATTTTCTGTACAAGGCTGTGCTGGGTTACAAAGGCCAAGTGCAGGGGGGATTTCACACTGCTCGGAGCTGTGCAACAAACCCATGTGATTTTCAAATTCCACAGGTAAAATGCTGTTTGCAAGGTCATATCACTGCTCAAACATCCCAGTTGTGTAACACCTTCAGCTATTTCAAGGCCAGTTTCTCTGACCCCAGAAGCCTTCTCTGAATTTTACTCAAGGACATAAAGGTGACCATTGCATTTGGAATAGTAGAGGATAGAATTTCAGAAGGAAATACAGTTGAAGAATAAAATACACACAGGTTGTCTGAAATATCTCAGAAGGTATGAGGAGTTGAGCAGAGAATTCTCTTCCTCCCTCCTCATCTTTTAAAGCAGCCAACAGAATTCCACTGCAATGATAGTGCAAATGGAAAAAAAACAAAGAAGAGAGGGACACAGCCTTTTCTTTAAATGCTTCAACAGATTCCTTCTATTTTACTTGCTCTGGGAGCATCTCTACAGAACCCACCCACTGTCCTGGGAATGCAAAAATACTCTTAAACCAGTCCTTTCTAAGCATGTCACACCTTCTCCTTCCACTAAGCCACCAAAGCCCGGTTTTCAATACCCTTTTCAACTACTGACTGTTCAACTTTGCTTCCTGCTAGAAATGTGCTGGCACTGTCAGAGCTGGGGATATCAAGCCCAGAGGGCAGGCAGGGTCAGCAGTGGTCGCTGCCTGAGCCACCCCTGGGGCAGTCCCTGCCTTTGGCTTTGCAAGCTCTGGCTGCAGGTGCTGCCTGGCTGTGCCAGGGGCTGTTGCAAGCTGTGAGCCAGGATTTGGGCACTCCCAGCTGAAACCCTGTGCTCCCCCAGTGCCAGTTGAGCAGCAGAACTCGGGCTGACAGGGCAGCAAGGGGTGAAAAGGGCTCGTGTTGGCACAACCCACATCCAACCAACTGACTCAGGTTTAATCCCTCTCCAGTGGACGTCACCCAGCCAGTAAACATCTGGCTGTGGCACCTCAGCCACCTTCCAAGGAGAATTGTCTTGCTAGTCAACAGCAGTCCTGCTCTATCAATTACCTGGGCAGTCACATTAGTGCAGTGACCTGCTTTCCATCACTAAAAACAACAAAAAGCCACAGAACTCAGATTTTCTAAGCAATATCTTTAGCAAATGACATGTACTTTGGTTTCCACATGAAATTAGGAAATAGTTGTTGCCCACTCAAAGTGACTTTTGACAAATAGCGCACACCACCCTTGCAGAGGCTGGGCATGGAAACCAGGGAATGCTGTTTCTAGAGAGCATAGTGGGGCTTGGAGCCACCTCTGGGAGGTGTCCCTGTCCATGGCAGGGGTTGGAACAAGATGGGCTTTGAGGTCCCTTCCAACCCCAGCCATCCTGGGGTTCTGTGATGCTGTGATTGCTCAAAGCATAGCACACATACCATGTGTTTTACAAGCCTGTCTGCTTCCTCCCCTGGGTTTGCACAGCTGCTCTGGGCCAACACACAACTGTCCATTTTCCCTTCCATCTGTCCCACACTCACATCCCTCCTTTACCCCTCCCATTTCCTGCTGTCTCCATCCCCAAGAGTTCTCTTGCTCCTGGTCAGGAATGAGGTTGGTTGAGTTGTTCTAGAGGTGCAGATTCTGCCAGGTTGGCTCTGACAGTTCNACTGTCCTGGGAATGCAAAAATACTCTTAAACCAGTCCTTTCTAAGCATGTCACACCTTCTCCTTCCACTAAGCCACCAAAGCCCGGTTTTCAATACCCTTTTCAACTACTGACTGTTCAACTTTGCTTCCTGCTAGAAATGTGCTGGCACTGTCAGAGCTGGGGATATCAAGCCCAGAGGGCAGGCAGGGTCAGCAGTGGTCGCTGCCTGAGCCACCCCTGGGGCAGTCCCTGCCTTTGGCTTTGCAAGCTCTGGCTGCAGGTGCTGCCTGGCTGTGCCAGGGGCTGTTGCAAGCTGTGAGCCAGGATTTGGGCACTCCCAGCTGAAACCCTGTGCTCCCCCAGTGCCAGCTGAGCAGCAGAACTCGGGCTGACAGGGCAGCAAGGGGTGAAAAGGGCTCGTGTTGGTACAACCCACATCCAACCAACTGACTCAGGTTTAATCCCTCTCCAGTGGACGTCACCCAGCCAGTAAACATCTGGCTGTGGCACCTCAGCCACCTTCCAAGGAGAATTGTCTTGCTAGTCAACAGCAGTCCTGCTCTATCAATTACCTGGGCAGTCACATTAGTGCAGTGACCTGCTTTCCATCACTAAAAACAACAAAAAGCCACAGAACTCAGATTTTCTAAGCAATATCTTTAGCAAATGACATGTACTTTGGTTTCCACATGAAATTAGGAAATAGTTGTTGCCCACTCAAAGTGACTTTTGACAAATAGCGCACACCACCCTTGCAGAGGCTGGGCATGGAAACCAGGGAATGCTGTTTCCAGAGAGCATAGTGGGGCTTGGAGCCACCTCTGGGAGGTGTCCCTGTCCATGGCAGGGGTTGGAACAAGATGGGCTTTGAGGTCCCTTCCAACCCCAACCATCCTGGGGTTCTGTGATGCTGTGATTGCTCAAAGCATAGCACACATACCATGTGTTTTACAAGCCTGTCTGCTTCCTCCCCTGGGTTTGCACAGCTGCTCTGGGCCAACACACAACTGTCCATTTTCCCTTCCATCTGTCCCACACTCACATCCCTCCTTTACCCCTCCCATTTCCTGCTGTCTCCATCCCCAAGAGTTCTCTTGCTCCTGGTCAGGAATGAGGTTGGTTGAGTTGTTCTAGAGGTGCAGATTCTGCCAGGTTGGCTCTGACAGTTCCTGATCCACTAAACCAGTACATCAGGTAACATTTTAAAAGGAAAAAGATGTCTTTTTTTTTTTTTTCCCTGAGAATGATCAAAGCATCAAGACAGCAGCTGTTTGAGAGGAAGACTAGAATTTACAAACCCTTATAAATCATTTATGACTGCAAACCAAATGTTGGAAATATCACCACGTTTAAAGAAAAATCACCACGTTTAAAGAAGTTATGCTGTGTTTCTGCACCAGCTTCCAGTCCTGGCTGTACCTTCGCAGGAAGTTACAGAGAGGAAGATCAATTCTCCTTGCTCTTTTTATACCAATATAAATTTAGGAATGGTTCATATCAGCAGCACTAAGAAGCAGGAAGATAAAATATTAAGATGAGTAAGACAGTCTTGGATGCTTTAACCTGCTTGTGGCTTTTCTTCCTCAGAGACACCAGATGTCAACAGAAGGTTGTTTCTAAGCAATATTCCCTTCCCACCCCCTGCAGGAGAAATGGGCATGTTCAAACTTCTTAGTTTTGAACTTCCTTTAAGCAGGAGGAGTGAGCTCAGCAGTTCCCAGCACACCCTGCCAGACACACCTCTGGAGATCACCATTCCCAGTAATCCAGGATTACTTCAGGTATAACAGAGACAGCCATGGCTTCCTCATGGCCCACGTGAAAACCTTCGGAGTGAGCAACTCTGTTCCCAGAGAGTCACAGAATGCAGCTGTAGGAATCCAAGGAGAAACTCTGCAAACCAGNGCAGGAGAAATGGGCATGTTCAAACTTCTTAGTTTTGAACTTCCTTTAAGCAGGAGGAGTGAGCTCAGCAGTTCCCAGCACACCCTGCCAGACACACCTCTGGAGATCACCATTCCCAGTAATCCAGGATTACTTCAGGTATAACAGAGACAGCCATGGCTTCCTCATGGCCCACGTGAAAACCTTCGGAGTGAGCAACTCTGTTCCCAGAGAGTCACAGAATGCAGCTGTAGGAATCCAACAAGAAACTCTGCAAACCAGGACTAGAGATGAAAAGAGCAGTCCCTTTCCTAATTAGCTGCTCTTCAAATGATGTGGAGAAATAAAGGATATATTGAAATATATATATATGTCTGAAATTATATATTTAATACATGTTATCTCTTTGTGGAGATACAAAACTCACCTCAGCATTGTATCAGCTCCAGGAGGCTGAGGGAAGACCAAATCTTTCTGTAAAACCCAAAATTTGCCCTGAAACAACCTCCAGTTGTGGTGGCTGTGCCAAGTCTGTAGGGACATCAAGTCAGCCTGGCATTTATAATGAAACACACCACAGTGCATCATCTAAAATGCCATCCTCAAAGCTGGGAATGAAGCCCATTGCTCCTCA
>VYZS01084614.1:0-44198 GCA_013400695.1 Neodrepanis coruscans | reverse complement strand
CTGAGAATGATCAAAGCATCAAGACAGCAGCTGTTTGAGAGGAAGACTAGAATTTACAAACCCTTATAAATCATTTATGACTGCAAACCAAATGTTGGAAATATCACCACGTTTAAAGAAAAATCACCATGTTTAAAGAAGTTATGCTGTGTTTCTGCACCAGCTTCCAGTCCTGGCTGTACCTTTGCAGGAAGTTACAGAGAGGAAGATCAATTCTCCTTGCTCTTTTTATACCAATATAAATTTAGGAATGGTTCATATCAGCAGCACTAAGAAGCAGGAAGATAAAATATTAAGATGAGTAAGACATTCTTGGATGCTTTAACCTGCTTGTGGCTTTTCTTCCTCAGAGACACCAGATGTCAACAGAAGGTTGTTTCTAAGCAATATTCCCTTCCCACCCCCTGCAGGAGAAATGGGCATGTTCAAACTTCTTAGTTTTGAACTTCCTTTAAGCAGGAGGAGTGAGCTCAGCAGTTCCCAGCACACCCTGCCAGACACACCTCTGGAGATCACCATTCCCAGTAATCCAGGATTACTTCAGGTATAACAGAGACAGCCATGGCTTCCTCATGGCCCACGTGAAAACCTTCGGAGTGAGCAACTCTGTTCCCAGAGAGCCACAGAATGCAGCTGTAGGAATCCAAGGAGAAACTCTGCAAACCAGGACTAGAGATGAAAAGAGCAGTCACTTTCCTCAGGCTTAATTAACTGCTCTTCAAATGATGTGGAGAAATAAAGGATATATTGAGATATATATATGTATGTCTGAAATGATATATTTAATCCATGTTATCTCTTTGGGGAGATACAAAACTCACCTCAGCATTGTATCAGCTCCAGGAGGCTGAGGGAAGACCAAATCTTTCTGTAAAACCCAAAATTTGCCCTGAAACAACCTCCAGTTGTGGTGGCTGTGCCAAGTCTGTAGGGACATCAAGTCAGCCTGGCATTTATAATGAAACACACCACAGTGCATCATCTAAAATGCCATCCTCAAAGCTGGGAATGAAGCCCATTGCTCCTCACCATTCCCTGCTCATCTTTGATTAAAAAGAAAGGAAAATTAGGGGGGAATCAAGCCCAGAACTAGAGCTTTCAGTTTGCTCCACAGAGCCCCAGATAGCACAGAACGTGCAGTTCCCTGTTCACAGGAGGTGAATGCTCAGACAAGGAGTGGTTTCCAACCAATGCCCAAATTACCAGTGTCCAAATAGCACTTAAGCTGTGTTTTAATTTGGCTCCTGAGAGCTTTGCACAAGTGCTGGGTTCAGCACTTGTGGCCTGTAAATGATGGTTTAACATCTTCGGGTTAAATTTAGAAAGAAAAAAGGGAAGATTTAGCACCATCTGCTGAAAGGGGATTTTTTTTCCCTCTCTGCTGAGTAAGGAAACAAAGAATCCTTAAAACTCTTCAATGGAAGGCAATGATTAAGGCATCCTGGAGCTCCTCTTCTCCAGGCTGAACAATCCCAATTTTCCCAGACATTCCTATAGCAGATGCTCCATCCCTCTGATCAACTCAGTGCCCCCTCTGGGCTCTCAGCTCCCATCCATGTCCTTCCTGAGCTGATTTGGCACCCCAGGGATGGTGCTGGGACACCAGGGCAGACACACACACTCGATGCCGTGGAATTTAAGGAATTTGGGGGGTTTCGAAGCCGGGAATTCGGGAGGGAATCGCTGAGCACAGAGGACCGTCCGCCCTCTGCGGGCACCTCCAGGAAATGCAGCCACGCTTTGGAAAAGCAAATTTCAGCTAATTTAAGTGTCTGTTCACCCCCTTCTCTCTGCGGCTTCAGGTGTTTCCAAAGCTCCCCCTGGTTAATCTCCTTCTGCTTCAGGCGAGACAGGATGTGTGTAAATAACACAGCAAATTCCTCAGGCCAAGGCATTGCATTCTCTTCACTCCAAAATCCTTCTCAAACTTTGGCACTTTTCCTTCAAAACCCGAAGGCATTTGACTCTGGGATCAGCAACCTGCAGCCTTCACACACTTAAGAAATGTTAAATAACAGTGTTAAATAACAGCACAGCATTCTCAGGGCTGGTTTTTTATTAACCTTGTGTACAGACACAGAAAATTACCAAACTATGTTGTAGTTCTGGTGGAGAAATGTGGGAGATACAACAATGCAGAAGGGACATGCTATTTTTTTAGACTGCTATTTAGAAATCAGCTCAATACTAATTCATTTTGCCTCCTAAAGAGGGCTCAGCTGGGACAGTTGTGACACACCAGAAACACATGTGACAATTGCAGGTATATTCCTCTCTGCACATGCCATGTCTTGCCAAACCAAGGCACAGGCACTTCCCTGGCAGGAGCTGGTTTTGTCCAAGCCCTTTTCCAGAACTGCAGCCAGAGGTCACATCTGGGTCCTGTTTTTGGGACTCTTACAGTGCTTTTCATCCTTCCATTGTAACTCACAGTAAAACAAGGCATTCAGTGCACAGAACTAATGGAATTTTGGCCACAGGAGTTTTTGATGCCCACATTTTCCCTTTGAGCTTGGAAGCTCAATACAGACCATTTGTCAGCAGCCAGCACAGCTCAGTTCTCTGTAAATACTGAGCAATATGTCTACAGAGCTTTCCCACTTCAATTCCTCTTCTAAAACACATCCTCCAGCAGACAGATGTGGCAGGGTAAATACTCTGTGCAGATCAGGGTTATGAGGCATTTTGTTGCCAAAAACGTTCTAATTTGCATTTCTAACATTTGTCCCCGGGGCAGAAGTTATCATGATTTATGGAAGACAAATACAAAAGCTGCCCAAATGACCCAGATAACTTCCTGAATCACCAACCATTACTAAAAAGTACCTGGTGGCTGTTTTTATGGATCTGTGAGCAGCAGGATACACATTCTGGTTTGCCATCTGCCAGCTGTTCCTCACCCCTGGATTAGGAGTGTAGGTCCCCAGTGAGAAGCTGTGAATGCACAGGATGGAGTTTGCCAGCCCTGGTTTCATAGTTTGCAGCTCACTGGTTTTACCCACAGATCTGATCTCATGCAACCACATTCCTGGAAGGCATTTCCCCACTTCCAAATCCATTTTCTTTCTCACATCCCCCCAGCCCAGACTCATCTCCATCCCCAGACTGCCTCAGAAGCTTAGTTGGATGTCAAATACCCTCCCTGTAGCTCTCCATCATCCTGCTCTAGGGTTTTTTCTAGAGTAAAGAGGATTCCAGTAGTGGGGAACACAACACAAATTCGCTGCAAACAATTCACTATATCCCTGCTCCTGCAGACATTGTGAAACCTCCAGCACTTAAACCCATCTGAGAAGGTTTATATTCCAACCCCAGGACACAACCCCAACAAGTTCTCAGCACACCAAGGAGCAGGAACTGAGCATGAAACCTTTCCAGATGCACTCCTGTGCCTGGTGCAACATTCCAACATTAAAGAACACCATGGAAAACGACCAACACACATAAACTGAGAAGGAGGAACAGCTTAAGGAAATATGACACTCAAATCCCTGGAAACCTGTCCATTATTTGCACATAAATTGTTCATGCTTTTGTTGAAGGAGCTTTTTTCCATGGCTTGATAAAGTCAACACCAGTTACCTCCATTAACACGTCATATCTCTCACCACAATTTGAGTCACTTGCCAGTGGCACCTCAGAGCATCTCAAAGGACCCAATTTGAGATTTAATTTACTCTGCTGGTCAGTGAGACCAGTTCTATCAGACGGATGAAGGAGAGCCTCCTGGAAAATAATGTTAAATTATAGAAAAAAATATATTTTTCACCATATTTTACTCAGCTTTTCATCAGTTACATTTCAGAGGTGAAGAAGTTGTTCACTTTGCTTCTAAGTGTTGAGACAAACCATAAGTGTCATAAATCTCATTATCACTCCTGTCTGAGAGCTGGCAATTGGTGCAAGGCAGACAAAGTCAACAAGCTACTCAGGTAAATGCTCTTGCTGAAAATGCACCAGGAAGTGCTTTTCCAGCTGAGCATGAAGGTTAAAACCACAAGGCAAGAAATAAGAGTGAAGTCCAAGCTACGAAGCTTGAAAGAGCAGCACTCCAGTAAATCCCTGTTGGTACCTAAATGGGGCAGGGATGTGGCTTTGTGGGACCTTGGGCATCACCTAAAGAGCCAAGACAGAATGTGCACAGCCTCCTTTTCCCCCTGCACACATCAGCACAACAGCTGGAATCCCGAGGGGAGCCTGGAGCTGGAAAGTCTCGGAAGGAAACTCTTTGCTTCCAGCAAGATGAATAATGCACCTGTTCCCTACTTGTGAGCAAACACTACGAGGGAATAATTAGAACCTATCTGACCTGAAACCCACATGCCCATTACTGTGGTATTTTTCCACCTACTACAGGTGAAACAGAAGATGGGCTGGACCTGGAAGGGGAGGGGTGGAGTGGCAGCCCAGGATGCTGATTTATAAGGCACTAGCAAACAGTGCTCTTTCTCCACAGGCTGTGGACAGGGAATTCGTCCTGCCTGGAGGATGCCAAGGTGGGAGCAGGATTCCAGCTAACATCTGCTTTCCATCTGAGAGGGACCTACCACCTCCTGCACTCCCACAGCCAGAACTGCTCTGAGCCACTGCATCTCCAGCTGGGCTTTTGCTTTTCATCCAGAGACTTTTGCTTGGCTGTTTCAACCCATCAGGAAAGGGATAAAACTCATCAAAGATGGTAAAGGTGAGTATAATGTTCAAGGGAATTGTCTCTACTGCATTTGTGCTTCTTAAAAACAAGCATTGATTTAAGTTTAAATATGTAAATGTACACTACAGATACGAGCTAAGGGAAAAGTGGAATTAGTGCCAGCCCCTGTTGGGCAGGATCAGTTTGGAGAGGGAAGGATTCTAGGACTGGTTATTTGGATAATCCACAGGTTCATGAACATTTTTGCAAGTGTCAAAATCTGAGGTTTTATGAAACTGGGCAGGTCAGAGGTTAAACATAGATCATGCATACAAGGGATCAATAGATTTTACTAACTTCATTAATTTTCTTTATTGCTGCTCAGTTGTCACAGCAGAGTTGTTTTCTTTCTCTCCTGGCCTTTATAGGGATTTGAGAAGCTGAACAGATTTTTGGGGTGGGATAGTTAAAGAGAGGAGGAGGAGAAGGAGGAAGGTGAAGAAAAAATCCCAATAGATAAACCAGATTGTGAATCTTCAGGATGGTATTAAAAATAGACCTTCTTGTAGCAGACATGTCCTTCCTCTGGGATATTCATCACCAAGAAAGATCCAGTGCTTTAGGAAAGGGATTTCAGTCTTTTAAGTTCCCAAACCAGTCCCCAGCTCTTTGCTTTTCCCTTTCTCAAGATACAATGTCAAGACTTCAACAGTCCTGTAGTTAAAGGGCAGCTGAGGATAAGACGCCAATTTGGAGTTTGGAATAATATTAAGTATTAAGATGTCCCAATTATTATTGTGTTTTCTTCTTGTTTCCATGACTGGAGCTCTCTGCTTTGACTCCCCTGACCCTCTGGTGTTTAATCCATCAGGAAGCCTCCAAAATGGGGTCACCCAATAGTCCTTCCAAGGCATGGCACGTATTTTACAAGATAATTAGGAACTGGAACGTTGTGATTAGAGAAGCTGGTAGATCAGTGGCACAGGAAGTTTGCCCTTCAGACCAGAGTGTTAACTCCAAGTCAGAAAACAGCACAGCCCCCAGGTTATCACTAAAAGCAGAACACTGGCTGAGGTTTAGCAGCCTCCCCAACTCAGCATCTTCCTGTGCCTGGGACTGGACTTGCAAAAATAAGGGAATATTGTGCTAAATCCCTGTCAGTTCTGAGCTCTCTGTGAGAAGAAACAGACTTGGCTCCATCTCTCACTGTGTGATGGAGTGTAAATGTAAATATGTAAATGTTAATTTTAATTAAAAAAGTAGAAGTTATGTGTCTAAAAAGCTCCAGGAACAAGCAAGTTCTCAGTGAATAATTTCCCACACACCTCCTTTCCTTTTACAAAGCTTTTGCTTTTCCCCTGATATCTTCTTGGAGCTGATAAATGACTCTGTTACAATTTTCATTGGTAATAGTGGGATCCTGGGCAGTATTCCTACCTTTGGTACTACACCATAAACTGCTCTGAGTGTTGCACATCTCTAAAGGCATCTCTGTAATTTCCATCTGATGGAGATCTGACCACAACCAGTGTAACACAGTCTGGAAGGATCTCAGGATAAGACAGGGACTAACACTTTCATTGACCAGGAGAAAGGGACCAGGAGCAATTTGTAGGTTGTCTAAAAAAAGTGGATTTGTCAGAGTTTGACTTTTTTTTGTGGTCTTTTACAGAAGAAGTCTGATGTTTACTCAGTTGAGATCCATGGGACAAAAGATCTGCAGAAAACAGAGGTTGAAGATGAAGATGAGAATTACAAAGATTTAAAAGGCAAGAAGAAAAAAAAGAAGACAGAGGACCTTAAGAAAGAACTGGATCTGGTGAGTGTTGCTGTTCTCCCATTACCCTTGTCAATGAAATCCAGAGAATGATCATTTTAATGTGCTGCACTGACAATCCTGACACAGGGAAGGATTTGCTTTCTCACATTCCTGGAGCATGCCAGGAAAATGCTGTGCAAGATTAATACCTAAAATGATAGAATGATTCTGGTTTAATTAAACCACCAGTGGTACAGAACATTATCTCCCCAAAAAGAAGTTATTCCCCAGATGGAATAACTGTCATCAGTATTTCCTGACAACTCTTGCAGAGGCAGCCAGGAAACAGAGAGAAAGGCACAGGGATTTCCAGTACATCTAAAATCATGTTTCAGCTTTAAGCACAGGGGTTTTTTCCCCCCAAACTAACTGCACTGCACTTCAGGGACAGGGCACTAAGCTCAAGAAACCTGTATTTTCCTTCTGCCTTGCTACGACCTGCTGGCTGCTCTTGGAAATGTTGCTTCCTCTCTCTACATTCCAGTTTCCCAATCTGAAACATGAGGGTAATTGTGCTGACCTCTTTTTGGAATTGCTTTGAGAGCAGCTCAGAGGAGAGGCTCTTTACAGGCTGGGTGGCATTTCAGAGGCAAAGGAACCCCGAAATGGGCCATTGATTCAGTAATTCTATGATCAATTTACCCATCGTGTTTCCAAGACCTACTCAGCACCAGCTAAAAAGCTCCCAGTCCATTTCATCTTTGCCACCAGGGGCTGTAACATTACTCTCGTGTTTCTAAAGAGAAACCAAAGCACAGACAAGTTAATTGACTCATCCAAGTACCCATGAATCACTCTGTGAAAACAATTGTGAGATCTCTCGAATTCTTGGCTTCTAAATCTCAGTTCAGCACAAGATATAATTAGGCCAGTGATACCACAGAGGTGTCACTGCAGGCAAAGGAGAAGAGCTTTGAGATTTCCCTCTCCCACACCCTTTTTAACTGTGGTTAAAACCTGTTGCCTCTTTCTACAAGGCTGTGGTGGATAATTCCACATACCGTGCCTTGGCAGCCGAAGGCAGAGATTGTTGTCACACATATCCTGACATTGCTGTGCTACCGAGTCCTGTAACATGTAAAGAGGAATTATTTATCTGAAAGAAGCACAGACACTTGTGGCAGGCAGTATCACCACGAACACACCATCCTGTTCTTGTGACAGATTTGCTGGAGGAGGGAGCTATTTACAAAAGCACTCTGCACATCAAGGGGGAAATCTCATCTTCCAGTGGAAGATCTTTGGCTTATCAATGTGCAGATTGTCTCTCAATAAAAGTGGGGTGTCATGGCAGATCCTTGAACCTTCTCCAGGCTTCAAAATTCAAATTCCAGCAGCCTGACATTCTGCTCACCACCATTTTCTCTCTCTTTGGGAATGCAGGATGACCACAGACTCAGCACTTCGGAACTGGAGAAAAAGTATGGAACAAGCATTGACAAAGTAAGTCCATAGGGCATCCTTAAGGAACTGCCTGGATCAGTTGCCTCTGGCCTCCCCAGATCTCCCCAGAAGCAGCAGGAAAGCCCTGATAGATGTGTGGGGGTGCCTGAATCCCTGCTCCCAGTAAAGCCTAAACCAGCAAGTCCACGTGCAGCACTGACCTGGATTTAAAGTGGAGTTTCTCTCAAGTCTGAAGGAGGCTGATCTACCCTTTTGAGATCAAAATCCCTGCACAAAGTGTGACCTCAGGGTTTGCAACAGGACCTCGGCTTTTCTAAGCTTTTATCTGATATTTTGATTTCACTACAATTCATTTTTCACTGGCAATTTATAGCAAAAGACTGCGTGGAGTGACTTGATTTTGAAGGAAAAAGTAGATTTGAGAAACTATACACCTGAGCCCCCTTTGGCACCTGAATCTGAATTATCAAAGCATCAAACATGGCCAGAATACAGACCAGAATTTCAAGAAACCCATGAGCTACAAACATCTTGTGGAAATGCAGAAACAGCAGCAAATGTTTTTTCTCCAGCTTTCCAAACACTTAGTGCAGGAATACTTGATTGATAACCAACAGAATGAAAACTCCTAATGGACATGGCCCCAGATTCAGTGCTCCAGCAAAGAAATATCTGTTTTTTCATAGCAGAAAGCTAAAAGCAGCCACTTTGAAATCAGAATGTTTGGAAATCAAAGCTGCTGACACAAAGGAAACTGCAGCATGCGAATTTTGCTCTGAGTTGAGGTAAAAACACCTGCTTTTCTGTGGCTTCATTTTAAAGATCCCTTTTCCTTCTGCAGGGTCTCTCTAGTGCCAGAGCAGCAGAGATTTTGGCTCGGGATGGCCCCAATGCACTCACTCCTCCCAAAGCCACTCCTGAAATCGTCAAGTTCCTCAAGCAGATGGTGGGAGGCTTCTCCATCCTCCTCTGGATAGGAGCTGTCTTCTCCTGGATTTCTTTTGGCATTCAGTTTGCCCAGGGAGTTGAATCACCCTTTGACAACGTGAGTAGATGAACAACCACCAAGTGAGTGTTTGACCCTGTGACAATCTAAGTGATTTAAATACTACACAGTTACTCAGTAACTACAAGGAGGCCTCTTACTCTTGCAGGACTCTCCCTCTACTCCTGAGCACTTCTGACAAAACCTCAAATACCTGTTGCACCACTTCTGTCTAGAGAGGGCCTGTGCAAAGGTTTTATAACCACTGGGCATAATTGCAATACTTGAGGACTCATAAGAGCAATACTAAAGTCCACAATCAACTCCAGAGTCTTTGAATAATAATTGCCTTATGAGTTACACTCTGCTGGGAATATAATTTGTTCAGGTTTGTGTCAGGTACAGTTTAGTGAAGGCTTTAGAAGAGATAGGAAACTCACTATTAAAAGCTCTTTTCCTACTCAAAAAGCTTTACTTGGTCATTTGCAGGGCAACACTTGAAAGCTCTTTTCTTAAACTGTCTTTTAACCTGACCAATGCCTCATTTTTAAAGTCTGCTGAAACAACACAGGACCATGATTTATACAAGCAGAGGAATTGCTGAACTCTTGTCTTTATTAACTGGATGATGCCTTTTACTGACAGCTCTACCTCGGAGTGGTCCTGGCTCTGGTTGTCATCCTCACTGGAATCTTTGCTTACTACCAAGAAGCCAAAAGCACAAACATCATGGCCAGCTTCAGCAAGATGATCCCACAGGTGAGAACCACCAGTGCACTTCAACTGGGATAAAAATCCATCCCAAAAACGCTTCTGGAAGTGACAGAAGCACAACAAGCCCAACTCCACTGCACCTCCTGGCAGGAGGTTCAGGGGGTGGCACGAGGCTCATTTTGGTCACACTTCTGCCTTTCAGCAAGCTCTTGTCATCAGAGATTCAGAGAAGAGGGAGCTGCCAGCAGACCAGCTGGTGGTTGGAGACATCGTGGAGATCAAGGGTGGAGACAGGATCCCAGCAGACATTCGCCTCATCTCTGCTCAGGGCTGCAAGGTAAACTGGACCTGGGAGAGCACAGAGAAAGAGGGAAAACACAGTTTAGAGGCTTTTATTACATAGAAAGAGTTTCTGCACACCAAATATGGGTTATTAGAGCTTTAATTAGACATAACCTAATTAAATCAGAGAGCAGATGCTATGCTGTTGTGCTCAACTCATCAAGGACTGACACCTCCATTCCCTGAAAATCAAAAGAAGCCATTAGGTCCATCCCATGTTCTCACAATACTCTTTGCCAGGACAGAGCCAGAAACACCAATACAGCATTAAGAGTTCCCACAGACCTGGAGACAGGTCCTCAAAAAATGTTTTATTTCAGGTTTCTACTGAAAATCCCATCAGACAGACACACAGCATTGACTGAACTGAGTTCCCACAGAAATAGATTCTATCAGTGACAACAGCAACTCAGAGAAAAGGCACTGAGAGAATTTGATGGCCTTGTGATTGATTTTTAAGTCTGCTGCCACCTTGTCTTCTGGGCTGGACATCACTGTGTGTTACTGACTTTAATATGGGCATGTCTCTGTTTCATTAAAGGTGGACAATTCTTCACTCACAGGGGAATCAGAACCACAATCCCGCTCCTGTGACTTCACCCACGAGAACCCCTTGGAGACCAGGAACATTGCCTTTTACTCCACCACCTGTGTGGAAGGTGAGTACACACAGAAGGGCCCCCAGAAATGGTGTCCTGCCTAGTCCTGCTAAATCATTTGAGGAATTCTGCTTCCAGGAACCTCAGAGGGCTCTCATTGCCCACAAGACTAAAATAAAGCTGCTCACACTTGGTGCCAACCCTCAAAGCTTTTGTCTTAACGCCCAGTTATGGGTGCAACACTCAACAAACTGTGGCTTTTCCACCAGTTGCTTTAGGAAAGCCAAGTTGCAGATGCCTCTAAGGACCTGCCTCTCCTGCAGCTGAGAGTTTTCTTTGTCTCTGCAGGCACTGCCACCGGCATTGTCATCAACACCGGGGACCGCACCATCATCGGCCGCATCGCCTCCCTCGCCTCGGGCGTCGGCAACGAGAAAACGCCCATTGCCATCGAGATCGAGCACTTCGTGTACCTGGTGGCAGGAGTGGCCATCTCCATCGGGGTCCTCTTCTTCATCATCTCTGTTTCCATGAGGTACAAGATCCTGGACTCCATCATCTTCCTGATTGGCATCATTGTGGCAAACGTGCCGGAGGGGCTGCTGGCCACAGTGACGGTGAGTCCCTCTTGGGTTGCCCTTCTAGTTCTTGTCTGAGCAGAGCTTAAAATAATGGTGGTTTCCTCCCCCCACACTCTCATGCAACTGAAAGGATAAACACTTCATTTGGGAATTCTGGCATAACTCACTCGTTAATCTTAAAACCCAGAGCACGACAATCCAGGGTGAAATACGGTTCTTCAAGTACCATTGTGCCTCAATTGCTGACCAGCAGAGTGAGGTGACTCATCTCACCACAACTTGTTCCCGTGTGGAAATGGGGACATTGTGCCCTAAAAGTTGCATGAAAATTCCACTTCCCAACAAATCTATAGCATCACTACAGTCCCTGGCTGAGCAGCAGCACACCTGCTAAGCACTGGTAGCAGTGACAACCTGCAGCAGGGGAATAATGAAGAGAATCATTCCAGGATTCATGAAGTTGGTGACCAGGAGCTTCCCCTCATTGTAGGTTCTTTCATCTAAACCAGCCTCTTAACTGATAAGACATTCTTATTTCTATCAGCAGGCAAGCAAGTTTCTCCCAGCAGCAAAAGTATTTGTGTTGGTTACAGACAAACCTCAGATTTTAATTAAAAAAAAAATTAAAAAACCACACCACAGTCAACCAAAAGCAAAAAAAAAAAAAAAATTTGAAAAATTCTCTTCCAAAATCCACAAAAAAGATCTCTGAGGACCATATAAGCTCCTTGTCCTGCTCTGTAACTGTCCCTCTCTAACAGCTGCGATTCTTTGCTCCTGCCAGGTGAGTCTGTCCCTGACAGCCAAGCGCATGGCCAAGAAGAACTGTTTGGTGAAGAACTTGGAAGCTGTGGAAACACTCGGTTCTACCTCCATCATCTGCTCTGACAAGACAGGGACCCTCACACAGAACAGGATGACTGTTGCTCACCTCTGGTTTGACAATCAGATCTACTCAGCTGACACCAGTGAAGACCAAACAAGTAAAAAGAACGTTCAAAAGAACGATTTTCTTCCACAAATAGATTGATTCTGTTTCATACTTAAGCTTTTACTTCTATCCCATAATGTGTTAAAGGGTACAATGTGTATTTTGCTTTTCCCAGCCCAGCCCTTTGATCAAACTTCTCCATCATGGGCAGCATTATCCAAAATTGTAACTCTCTGCAACAGGGCGGAATTCCGACCAGGACAGGAGAACCTCCCCATAATGAAGGTATTGCCCACTTCACACCTACTTATTTCCTTTCTTGGAAGGGACCCACAATTCCGACTCCTGGCCCTGCACAGGACAGCCTTAGAATCCCATCTGAGGGTGTGGCCCAAGTGCAACTCTGCCTGTGAGGAAAAAGGCAATACAAGTCCCAAGAATCTCTACACTAGTAATTACTACACTATTAATTTAATATAGCAAAGGTAAACATGCCTTAATTGATGTCTTTATACATGAGTGCTTGAAGGTAATAAATTCCAGTGCCCAGACTACCAGAGCATGACTGCTTGAAGATAATAAATTCCAGTGCCCAGACTACCAGAGCATGTCACTGATTTCTGCTGTTTACTAATCAGTGCCTTCCTCAAAGTCATTGGACTTTGTGCCTCAGCTCACCTATACCTGCCTGTTGATACCCTTGAACTGTGTCACAAAGTCACCTCACAAACCTGAGGGTGATCACAAACCTGATTTCCTCCCTTTGCTGTGCCTTATTTCTAAGTCCAAGAGCAAAAGACACAACTCAGGTTCTTACTGTAACAATTTTCCAGGGTAACTCCAATATAACAATGTGGGTTCATTGCTGTTTGAGCATAAAATGTGTTATTGAACCGTGGAAGTGCAAAAGCACTACAAAAAGCTATGAACTGTTTCTTCCTTTGTTCACACAGAGAGTTGTGGTAGGAGACGCCTCTGAAACAGCTCTGCTGAAATTTTCTGAAGTCATTTTGGGGGACGTCATGACTATTAGAGCACAGAACAAGAAAGTGGCTGAAATTCCTTTCAACTCAACCAACAAATTCCAGGTGTGTTTCAGTTCTGGAAATGTTGCCAGATGGTTTCCAACTCAAATCACTTCTACCACTGGGTCTAACGTGACTATTTGGAATTCTTAATTGGGTAATTCAAAGACACTTCATTCCATCTGATGGAATGTATTATATCCTTATGGAAAAGAACATTATTTTCATGCAAAGTGACCAAAACTAGAAGCAAATGAGGACCACTTATGCTCTTCCAACCCATTTTTGTGGCACACAGCTTTCCATCCATGAGACTGATGACCCCAGTGACAAACGCTTCCTGCTGGTGATGAAAGGTGCCCCAGAGAGAATTTTGGAGAGGTGCAGCACCATCATGATCAATGGCAAGGAAGAACCACTGGACAGTGAGAAGGCAGAAGCTTTCCAAACAGCCTACATGGAGCTGGGGGGCATGGGAGAGAGAGTGCTGGGTGAGTCCAGCTGGTGGGGCTGTCTGAGAACTGCAGGAAAATGGGACTGAAAATCTTGGCACACCCAGAGTGTCTGGATGTGGTTAAATAGTGGTTAAATGCACTGCAGCTCTATGGGCAAGAGCAAACCTTGATGTTACACAGCAAACTCTCCTCTTTCTCCCATTATTTCCTGTGCATCCCATCAGCCTCTCTTTGCAGGTTTCTGTCACTTGTACCTGCCTGAAAATGAGTTTCCAGAGACCTACCAGTTCGACACAGATTCCATGAACTTCCCAACCTCCAACCTGTGCTTTGTTGGGCTCCTGTCCATGATTGACCCACCTCGTTCCACGGTGCCAGACGCCGTCTCCAAATGCCGCAGTGCTGGCATCAAGGTGGGGATTTTTACAATGAAAAACACACTGATTTTACCACAGAAAGAGTCATGATGATATAACTTTTAAGGTCTTCCTACATTCTCATTAAGTATCTTTCTAGTAACAGTTACTAGAAAATCTAAACCTTCGTTCATGCTGTTCTATGGTTGTAATTTAAAGAAAGTACTTGAAGGTCCCCAGAGGTAAAACAGATTAATTGAAGTGGGAATCAGACTGTAGGAACTGCACAGAAACCACAGACTGGAAATCCAAATTTGCCAAAGCTCAGATACTGCCTTACCAGAGCCATTTCTAGAATACAGAACCCACTCCAGCCAGAATTACTTGCTACTAAACAGAGTAAGGTGACAGAAACAATTCCTGAGAAGGACAAAGGGCAACACCTGTTATCAACATTTGTTTTCAGGAATTGCTAATCTCAAAACTGATCAGATTGAACCTGAAGCAGTAATTGCCCTAACTTTACTTCCAAGGAAACCACAAATAAACTTTCACCTCTAAGCAGAGGTGAAATCTATGTAGATAAGGGATGAATTATATTTGGAATCACTAATCTCAGATGAGATGTATCCCAAGCCCCAACCCTGATGAAATTTTCCATAGTCTGAAGACAGATCTGGCAACTTTTCTTCAAGAAAAACAAGACAAAGCCGTGTCTTATCTGTCAGGACACCTCAGTCACAAGGATCCATTTTAAAATGCAATATTCTAAGGAACTCTCACCACTGAACACACCAAATATAGATTCTTATATAAAGGCTTCTTTATTCTGCATTATACTCACCTTGCTGCCTGTGACAAGTTCTTCCTTTACAGCCCTGATAAAACAGCCTCAACAAGGAGAGTCAGAGACCAGATGTCAGTGGAAAGCTCCTTAATTATGTACATAGCACAGCTTTCCACATTCCCATCTTAAACTGCCTCCTGCTCTTGCAACAGCAGATATTTCACCTCCTCTCCCATGCATTTGTCACTCATGGGGTGTCTGTCCCTTGCCCAGGTTATCATGGTCACTGGTGACCACCCCATCACAGCCAAGGCCATTGCCAAGAGTGTTGGCATCATCTCAGCCACCAGTGAGACTGTGGAGGACATTGCCAAGCGCCTCAACATTCCTGTGGAGCAAGTCAACAGAAGGTAAGAGCAAAGAGAGCAGAGGGAGTACTTTGGGTTCCTTCTTTCTCCTTTTCTGTTCCTTAACACATTACTCCCCATTGTGTCCATCCAACTTGTCATCTCAACCTAAACAACCCAAACAACTCACTTCATCTTCCCTGGCCCTCACAGAAAACCCTGCAAATTATAATTTGCAGGTCGTGTTGGATTCACTGTCACAGCCCATTTGATAAAACACACACACACACAAAGCAAATTTGAGACTCACACGCCCTAAGGACCATCGGTCCAAACTCCTCTTTCAGCCATTAAATGTGAAAAAATTAGCAGCATTAGTGAAGGATAAAAGCTCTTTACAGAAGAGATGTCTTCCACTGTCTCCACCTCCCACTGAGAAGCCTCTTTAAAATGAATTTTCTGCTGCTCAGGAGGAGCTTCAATGACTCCCCTCCGTGTCCAGGTATCTGTAATTCACTCCATCCCTGCAGTGCCTTTCATTCAACACCCGCTGATTAACAACAAATGCCTCCAACACAAACGCACTTCGCTGCTTTCCTCCCATCCAGCTGCAGACATTTCCACGACTGCACTGTTTTTATCTGAGCATTTCAATTTGAAAATTGACCCGTTTTCCCCCGTGGCTCTTCCAGAGAGGCCACGGCAGCGGTGGTGAACGGGATGGAGCTGAAGGACATGAGCTCGGAGCAGCTGGACGAAATCCTGTGCAACCACTCCGAGATCGTCTTTGCTCGGACGTCGCCCCAGCAGAAGCTGATCATTGTCGAGGGCTGCCAGAGGCAGGTGAGAGGTGGGAAAGATCACACAAACGCACATTCCCCGGGCATCAGCCCCGCGGGGAGAGAGTGGAAGCCAATTCCCAAAGCTTTGTTTAGACGCTTTTCACTGAGCAAGAACATTATCTAACAGATTGTCACCGACGCTGCCCGGGACTGAATCCAAGCTGCTCAAATTCCTGTGACACGCTCTGAACTCCTGCTGACAAAACCAGCTTTGCCTGGGTTTGATTGGCTTGGAGCTGAGTCCAAGGTCCAAAATCCAGGGTCAGGATTTTGGATGGAATTCTGAGGAGCAGCTGTGCTGCACATAAAGCTCGCTGGGCAGAGACTCTGCACTGCTTGGGAGGCAGCAGTGCCAGTAATTCTTTCAACCCAGATAAAAGCAACATGCTACCACATCCTCTCATCTTATCTCCCGTGGCTATTTAGACCCGTGTACTCCTGGTCACGGGGATGTTTAGGAGTGAAGTGGTTCAGTGGTGGACTCGGCAGTGCTGGATAAAGGGTTGGACTTGGTTAAAGTTCTGAACGATTTATGGTTCTAAGGCATGAATCCCTCAAAATGCCACAGTGTGATTTATGTATGACCAAGCCTTATCTCTGTTACTTTTAAAGGCTGTAAATCAACCCACAGAAAGCAGGATTTAAAGACAGTTTGTCCCATTCACAGGCATTATTATGCAAAGGAGTGTGGAGTGCAGCCAGAACAGGAGGGAGAGAAATGACACGTACAGAGCTCTGTAAAAGATGCAAATTGCCATCAAAAGATTCTTCCCTTCAGAAATGCCATCTTCCGAGTAGATGCTGTGAATTGGAACTTTGCATAGAAGGAGATGTGGCATAAGATATTATTTTATTTTTGTAGTTATGCCAGCACTAAGCTTTCCAATCAGCATTATCAGCTCGTTGGGTTTAAGCCTGAACTGCTTCCAGGAGAGCCAGAAAAAAACTCCAAAAAAAAGACAAAATTGAAAGGTTTTATCTGTTTTTTGTTTTCTGAATGGCCTGTGTTAGGCACACGGTGGGTAAATGTGTTCTGCACTGCTCAGACACCCACACTCCTGGGAGATTTGGCTCTTAAAAGGATGGAGAGGAGCAGCCTCCCCCCTCAAGTCTCCGTGCTATGTTTAGCACTTAGAGCCCATAAGCCCTTCTGTACACGGCATTATTTATAGGTGGTGGCACTGTGCTAAATCCCCCCGGGGACAGGACATTCAGCATTTCTATTAATCACTTTGTCAGGCTTTTCCCCACTCAGAACACCCTGTGCTGCATCAAACCACGAACTTTTGCATCAGCTGGAGCAGGACCTCTCACTGCACTAGATGGGTTCATGGGCAGATAGCAAAGAAGCTGAGTTGGATAATCAGAGTTTCCCATCTTTTGGATTACCAGAGCAATTCTAGCCTAGGCTGGTGATGGCCAGGAGCTGTTTAGGCTAGGATGGGAATGGTCTCTAACTCAACAGTTACATAATTTACAGTTAAGATAAAATCTGGCTGATTCTGTAGCACTTCACAACAACAAAAAGAAAAGGACAAAACGTTGTGTCATTGAATCTACCACAGATGTCAAGGTGAACCTGGGTCTGCTCAGACAGGGATAGACCAGAGAGAGAGATGGATATCTAAATTTTTAAGCTTCCTTATATTCTACAGGAAATACCTTCCAGATTAATTGCATTTGAGGCGCATCTAATTGAGATGTAGGTTGTAGTAGTTCATATCCTTCAATTTTCCATATTTCTACTATAAAGGGAACCAACTTGGATACAGACATTATCCCACAAAATCTGAGGTTGCTGCACTATCCACACCCACCAGCCTTCTGATTTCTGGGCCTTTTCTTTGGGTATAGAGAGGATTTACAACTTCACATCAGCATCTTTCTCCTAGAAATGCAGAGTGTGTTGAGAGCAGACTGTCCTTAGACAGCCCCATCTCCTCACAAACCCACCTCTGGATCCTTTTGTGTGTTCCAGGGAGCAGTTGTTGCCGTGACTGGAGATGGAGTCAATGACTCCCCTGCTCTCAAAAAGGCGGATATTGGGATTGCTATGGGCATTGCTGGCTCTGACGCAGCTAAAAATGCAGCTGACATGGTCCTGCTGGATGATAACTTTGCTTCCATTGTCACAGGAGTGGAGGAAGGTAAAAATAATGTTGCTGTCCCCTCTCTGAGCTGCTGACTGTCACACAGCACTGGCCAGTCCTCCTGAGCCTTCCCTGCTGCATTCACCTCCTCTTTTTTTTCTTTCTGGAGTTGGAAATGTGATTTTGACACGTGGGATAACTGGGAATTAATTCAATTTATATACACGACAATCAGACAGTAAGGAAACCATCCCCCTTCTCACACACCATTGATTTGCTATTGCTGTTTGATCAAGCTCCAGGCAAAAAGCACTTCCCAGCTTGTTCCAGTGAATTCAGAGCCTCACAAAGATATAAATTGTTTTCTCTATATTTTGCCTTGCTCACACTTCACCTCCACCTATGACAGTTCCACCCACTCTACTCTTCTTTCACCATAAGGAGCTTGTGGTTTCCATTAAAACTACAGCACGTTGTGGAATGGGACTTTTCCCTTCTAACTTTCTTGTTGAGAGTGTTTTTATTACACTTGGATTTTCAGAAGGCTCTAAGGGAAGGTGGGTTGGTAGTTTAAAAAAAAACCCTCAGAAAACAAGATACAAAATGCATGAGGAAACATGTGAGGAAAGCAGACAACAAGCAGTAAATATTTGCACTTTATTTAGTCAAAAATTATATTTATTCTCTGAGAAACACTTAAAAATTCACTTTTAC
The DNA here is from genome assembly GCA_013400695.1 of Neodrepanis coruscans. NCBI lineage: Eukaryota > Metazoa > Chordata > Aves > Passeriformes > Philepittidae > Neodrepanis > Neodrepanis coruscans. The sequence goes on along the minus strand of VYZS01084614.1, from coordinate 25,577 downwards.
AGAAGTGTTTCCTTTCCCTCCCCTCCAGGCCGCCTGATCTTTGACAACCTGAAGAAAACAATTGCCTACACCCTGACTAAGAACATTGCTGAGCTTTGCCCCTTTCTCATCTACATTATTGCCAGCATTCCAATGCCCATTGGCACCATCACCATCCTGTTCATTGACCTGGGCACTGACATTGTAAGTCGAGGACTTTAAAGCCATTTTCTGCTCAAAATGTCCACATGAATCATTTCACATGGAGTGAGAGGGGCTGGGTGCAGAGGGAATGCAGAACAAAGGGAGATATTGTTGCCTTACCCTGCAGAGGAACGAGGTAGGGAAAGAGATTAGAAGGAGCCAGGCCTAGAGAGAGAAAAAAAACAACCTGCAAAGGGGGAGCAGAAAGCAAAGCCACCTGATCTGTGCTGACAGGCACAATCAGCACTGTCCAATTATCAGTGTGTTCCCATCAAGAGATGATAGAAATTGCTGCAGTTTCTGCAGGGGATGAACACCAGACATTTCATCAGAGCCAAGGAATCTGAAACACCCTTTATTCTTTTCCATATCCCCCAGCCTTTTGTGTGTGCTCACCAGACCTATGAAACAGCCTCAGACTTCCCCCAAATCCTTTGTACATGTCAATGCCACAGGGATCCCTCTCTCCTTCGCTCTGTGCATCCCAACGAGGCAGCACAAGTGGACAGAACCCCCTGAGAGCTGGTAAACAGCTGAGAAACAGGCAAAACCCCTCATGGGTTGTTTCTGTCACAGATCCCCTCTGTTGCCTTGGCCTATGAGAAAGCTGAGAGTGACATCATGAACAGGAGACCTCGGAACAAGAGGAAAGACCGGCTGGTGAACCAGCAGCTGGCTGTGTACTCCTACCTGCAGATCGGTGGGTTGGCCTCCCAAACTCTCCTGTCTCAGCAAAGTTGACTCATTTCTTCTTTTCTAAAAAAATGGGGGAGTTGAAACTCAGCTCCTTCCTCTGCAAATTTACCAAAACTCCCTCCTGTTGCTCATTGTTGGACAACACAACAGGGAGCAAGAAACTTGGAGCACTTAAAACTAACTGTAGACTCATGGCATGTCCCCCAGTGTTCCCTAACTTGGTTCTTCCTCCTTTGGTTTTGCAGGAATCATGCAGTCAGTGGGAGCCTTTGTAACTTATTTCACTGTCTATGCTGAGCAAGGTTTCCTCCCTTCCACCTTGCTGGGTGTGAGAGTTGACTGGGAAAGCAATGCCATCAACGACTTTGAGGATTCATATGGACAGCAATGGGTAAAGAAGCACTGACAATTCCTTGCATTGTCTCTCACCCACCTGCTCCTCAGAAATTCTAGACCCTCCTCCAAAATAGAGATTTAAATGCAAATATAATTAGTTTTCTCCCCGTGTTCCCTTGGGAGAGACTCTTTAGAGCTTTCTGCCGCACAGCCCTTTCATTCAGCCTCCCTTCTTTCATTCATTCTTTTACAATTTGCCACCTTCTCATTCAAAGCCCCTGGAGATTTCACCTTCTTCCCTGGACTTGATGTTGAAACCCATCAAAATCAATCACCATCTCTCAGCCCTGCTTTAGAACAGCACCACTGTCAAGCACTTCACAGTCCCTCCCTTCCCTCTCCCTCCTCACTCCCCCTCACTCATCCTGCAGAAATCACAAGGCAGAAGCCACTAACAAATCAATATAAACACCTCCTCACACCCAGCTCGTGCTTCAGCCTCGTGACTCAGTCACAGCAATATCGGACCAGAACTGGCCCAAATCTGATCAGGATGTGCCTAAATCTGCAACAACTCTGCATTTACACCTTGGTGGCGAAACAAATCCTACTCTCACGGTTTGCAGCTGCCTGCAGGAGCTGTGAGTGTCTGATACAACACTGATTTCTCCTTGGTTTTGCAGACTAAATACCAGAGGACATACCTGCAGTGGACTGGCTACACGGCCTTCTTTGTCAGCATCACAATCCAGCAAGTTGCTGATTTGATCATCAGGAAAACACGAAGAAATTCCATTTTCCGCCAGGGCCTTTTCAGGTGAGTTTTGCAGAGTCTTTACCTGACACATGGAATCCCAGGCTTGGGGTGGAAGGGACTTCAAACATCATCCAGTTCTAACCCCTGCCATGGGCAGGGAGACCTTCCACTGTCCCAGGCTGACCCAACATCCAACCTGGCCTTGGGCACTTCCAGGGATGGGGCAGCCACAGCTTCTCTGGGCAACCTGAGCCAGGGCCTCCCCACCCTCCCAGGGAACAATTTCTCCATAATATCTCATCTAAATTTATGCCTCAGGTTATCCTGCACTCATTTCAAAAGCAGGTCAGCTCAGCTATTTGGCCCTCTCACCTTCAGCCTTTGCACAAAGACTAAGTCTGGCCTCAAGCAATCACAAATCTCAGACAAACATTCTATTCCTCCCTCCCTTCACTCCCTTTCCTGCTTCAGGATAGAGCTTTTCTTTAAAGCAAGACATTGTACTGCTTATTCTGAAAATGCATCAGCTTTAAACTAACTCTCCATTCATGAAAATATTTACTACAGAAAAAATGGGAGTTTCCTTTCCAGATTATTTCCTCAACCTCTTTATGTAGCTATCAATAGATAGCAAGTCTGGAGTTCTCTGAGATAACTTTGGGCTCCAGAAGGGGAGATACCAGATGGTTAAAATCCCTGAGGGTTGGCCACCCTCTGCACCCTTCAACCCCATGGGAGCCAGGGAATTCCAACTATGTCCTGGGACAGAGGCCCCACAGAAAGGTTGGCATTCACTCCCAGTGTTTCTGATAGGGAAGCAATTTGTTCTCCATCCTTTATCTGCAGGTACAGAGCCTACACCTTTGTGTATTTCCTTCCCACTCTGAGTCACACTGGGCACGTTCACAGGGCAGCCAGAAGCCAGGAGGGATCCACTCTGTATCCCAGAGATTGTACTAACCTGGGAATGCCACCAGGAAAGACAGGCACATGTCAAAGAGTGCTGCAGAGCCTGCAGGGCTCACCTGCTGCAGCTCATTCCAGCTGTGCCAGGCGTTTGTAACCCTTCCTCCCTGTTTTCCTTGCAGGAACAAAGTCATCTGGGTGGGTATATTTTCCCAGATAGGAATTGCTTTGATTCTCACCTATGGCCTTGGACATGTTACAGCCCTGAATTTCACACCACTCAGGTGAGTTTTGGTGCTGCTGAACTTCCCCTGCCCCCCCCAGAAATACAATGGGAGCAGCTCTCAAGGACAAGTAGTTAAGGCACATCACCTCAGTTCTAACAACTGGAGTGCTTAATTAATAAAAAGAAAAAAGGCAAAAAAGGCCAGATTCTCTTTCAATGACACCAAACAGCACAGAGACCCCAAACTGCAGTTTCTGACTGAGCCCCTCTTGCCCCCCCAGGTTTCAGTACTGGTTTGTGGCTGTGCCATTTGCCATCTTGATATGGGTCTATGATGAAATCCGTAAGCTGCTCATCAGGAGGTACCCAGGCAGTAAGTCCATGATTCCTCTAATTTCATATTTGAATTCAATGTGTCCTTTCCTACCCTCTCACTCACAAACCCACTTTGTGGGTTGCTGCTTCAAAATGAACCATTTGTTGCTTCAAAATGAACCATTTGTTCCACACTTTTCCTTTCTGAGATAAAAAATAGCTGATTTTTTTTCCCCCTCCCTCCTTTCTCCTGCAGGTTGGTGGGACAAGAACATGTATTATTGAAACAGTCCCTGTCACAGCCCTTCTTTCTCCTCATGGAGAGATTCTTCCCCACCTGACTCAGCCTCTGCTGCTTTCAAGTCCTCTCTGTGCAATATCGAGCAAGGATTTGCCCCATGATGGGGTGAAGAGATTTCATGATTTTAATGAAGAAATGAGGACTTTAGAGGTTGATGAATTACCCTCCACTGTACTGTAAAGCCAAGACTTGTCTGGAAATTGAAATACTACCTATTTTTGTAACAAGTCCAATTTTCCCTCATTCAAAGATGAAGTTGGAGAGCACTCGGAGAGGAAAACAGACATAAAGGAAGACAAAAAAGAGACAGGAATTCCACATAATCTAAGGCATTAATTTGCACTAAAGGTGTTGTTTGCTGATTTTTGTTCTGGTGGGACTGAATTCCAAGTGAGTGCATACATAGGTCTGTATTACCTTACCAAGGGTACAAGTGCTGTATAGGAATAATTTCATAATAAAACTTTTTCCAGAAAACTGTTCTCTGTTTTATTTTCTTATAAAGACTAAGAAGAACTGAGTGGAACAGGGAAGGACCTGACCTGTGCCAGGTCAAAGAGGCAAGAAATGCACCCCTGCTCTTTTTGGCCCCCATTAACAGAAAACATCCCTGAAATACTTGTTCAGTTTTAATAAATGTGTCTTCAAAGTCAAGGCACAAACCCATTGATTTGAACACTTTGAGAGCCCAAATTCAATGTTCACTTTCCAAAGGTGACAATCTCCAGGGCAAAATAGACCTTGGGTTCATTACTTTTAGGATTATTTAGGTATTTTAGGCACAGGTAAAGCTCTGTTTGAAACCACACTTTAATATGGTCACTTGAACAAGTGGATATCTTGTTTATATAAAGGCTTTGCTAATTTTAAAGCAAATGTGTTTTACTTTCATTTTAAAAAACTAAAACATTAAAAACATTAAAAAATGTGTGTTAAATCTCACATTTAAATACACACCTAGGAAAGAATTTAGAGAAAAAACAGGGGCAGAAAGAGAACTCCTGCTGCAGGAAACAGCAAGAGGGGATGTCAATATGAGAAAAACCAAGAGAAGAGGGGAGGGAGGGGAAAGAGAGGAGTGTTTTCCAATCTCAGGCTGCCCGTCCTGAAGTCCACACCCTCCTCTGTTAGAAGCCACTTTGCATTTTGTACTCTTCCTTCCTTAAAACTCCTCACCCCAATACCTGGCTGGGTATTGCCCCGACAATCAATTACCCCGAGTATCAGAGTTTCTCACCCAGAGACACGAAGAAGAGGAATTGCCAAGGAAGAAGGAAGAGCCACGTCGAATGAGCCTGTAAACAATGGGTGAGTCCAAATTCCAGATAAATGTGCTGCTTATCACTGGTAATGCAACCCTGGAACACACCGACAACAGCAGGAGAGGTGCCAAGCTGACTCATTCCAACACCTTGGCACCTGCCAGGAGCCAGCACTGATTTGTTTTGACTTCTGTTTAAAAGACAGGAGAGATATGAGGAGAAGCTCCGTGGCTGAGCAGCATGACCTGCTTTCCAGCATCTACAGAATTGCCAAAATGTCTGTTCTAATAGAGGAAGAGGAAAGAAAAAAAAAAAGGAGGCTCAATGTGAGGGGGCAGTTACTGCACAGAACCAGGAAAGAACACAGCCATGGTTATTTTATTTAAAAACTGAGTGTATTCTCCTGAAACAACTTGTGGGAAAAGATCCTTGGATAGGTTATGGAGAATATATAAGATTAGAAGCACAGTGCAAAACCAATTCTGGAGTAAAGAGACTGTTTTCTCCCAAACCTACAACAACACTCTAGGAACACTCTTCATGTCACAGTCATCCAGTGTCTGTCTGACAATTGCAGCCTCCCCAGTACCAGGGGGAACTTGGGCACATGGTTGTTCTGGGCTTGAAGAAAAGCCAAATAAAGAGTGACACAAGGCGTAAAAAACTCAGCAGCAGAGGAGAAAACCCAGAAGTTTTGAGAGGAAAAGGTGAAAAGATGGATGTGATCTGTCCATTTTAACATCCACAGATGCTTCTGAGAGCAAAGGAATTCTGTCTTTTGTCACAGCAGTCCCTGAAAATGAGTAGATGTCTCTGTGCAAGAGTGAGAGAGGAGGAATTGCAGCCTCACATTTCCCACATGGATGATCATTCCACACAGAAGATCAGCAACGGCAAAAAAAACCTGACCAACCAACAAAAAAACCCCACAAAACAAGCAAACAAAAACCCAACTCCCCAAATAAACCAAACAACCCCCCCAAAAGCCAAACCAAAACCAAAAAAACTCCCAACCAACAAACCAACAAACCAACCAATCAAACAAAACCAAAATCACAACCCAACCCAAAATAAAACACGCTCCAAGAACAACAGAAAAACAAAGGCATCTGATGATCTGGAGCAAACATTTCAAATGATTCTGAAAGAGTTTGCTTTGATACCTGTAGGGTCAGTTTTGCTTTTAACAAAATTTGCCAACAAATGCTCCTTTGTGTTCCCAGTGTTGCTCAGCCACAGCTCTGTGCAGAGGCTGAGGGCAGGGTTTGTGCTCCCTGGCTGCCTGTGACTCCATCACACCAGCATTTCTTTGAGATGCCAGGATGTTCTTTGCAATCTCTTTTACCATGTCAGTGCCTGAGCACAGAGTTCAAACCCCAGGTTTGCAAAGCAACTGAGAAGCCAAGTGAAGAAATCAGAATTCTGACACAACTCTCAGCAAGGGCAAAGCCCATGAACGCCCAAAGTCAGAGTCAGTGTGTCTAAATCTCAGAGAGTTCCCAGGATTACAAAAGAAAAACAGGCTGCAGGCACGAAAAGAATGAATCCTGTGCTTGCTCCTGGCATTTTTGTTGGTTACAACCAGCAGGTCTGGGAATTGCTGCACAGGACAGGGCAGGTCATTGCATGAGAGCAGTGCAGGGAACAGAGGCAGGACCTCCCACCCAGTGTCACCATCCTCTGTTGACATCCAGCATGAGGGGATGGGATGTGATGCAACTAAACACAGGCCTCCTTTAACCCCAGAAGCTCAGAGAACCCTCAGGCTACTCACAAGGAGAAGGTGGTACAATCCAGTTGCAAACTGAAGACTCAAACACACACACAGAGGCATCTTCTCTCCAATCTCATAATGGATTTTTAAGTAGCAGCATGACACATCAATTCTTACACTTAGTGCTGCATCATTTATTCCCTTTAATCTGCTTTGTCTCCCATCTGTGAGCAGGGGAAAGATGTTCACCATAAGAACTTCATTTCTTCCTGGCTCCCAAATCAAAAATGCGATAGAGATTCTGCTAAATTCCAAATCTGGGCAGGATACACACAGGATAATCCAGAATCTGGAAGACTCAGCTGGCAAGCTCCTTATGTTAGATCTCGGAAAGAAGGTAATTTGCTTTTCTGGTCAGGTCTGTGTATGGCTTTTTCATTCAGCTTTGCACAGTCTGTGTCATATGAGCCCTTCAACCTTACATGGGATTCTTTCTACTACAGCATATTATTATTATTTTTATTATCATCTGAGGGGTGAGAAAACATGTAGGAACAAATGAACCAGGAGAAATACTTCCATGCTAGATGCTAAAACAAAAAAGAAAATGCAATTCCTCCACTCAGTTCTTGTAAATTCCTGGAGTCAGTTCTGCAGCCTCAGCAGGAACAAACCTTGCTCTCAGTCAGGGAAGAAGCAATACCTTGTTATGAAGATAAGCAATGCAGAGCAGCAGATTTTGAAGTGTAAGTTAATAGACCTTCAAGCAGGTTGTTTCTTTTCCCCTGCAACTCCACTGCAAGCAAACCAAGAGTTAATGACTGCCCATAAACTGAGAAATCCTTCTTTAACACAGAACTCTGCTTTCTTGCTCCAGCCTCAGCCAGACCAGACAGGTCTGATGTCCCTACTGATTACCTGAACCTCACAGCTTTCCTTTACCTCCCTTTGCCTTACAACAGCTTCTTTGCACAGTTTTCTCTAGTTTGAACTGGCTCTCACCATCTCCCCCACTCCCACCTCCAAAAAATCCCAACACTGTCCCCTTTCACCTCTATGTACTGACAATTCCTGCATTCTGGGCAGGCAAAATGAAAAGGGAGAGCTGGCTCAAGGTAAAGTGTGGCTGTGCAGGAAAGGGGGAATTTAAGGATGGCAAAAACTGCTGTGCAATGGAGTGTGTAAAAGGCTGGCAGATTGTATTGGTTGCTCTGTCCTGAGATGTGTCTCTTGACCCTCAAAAATTTACTCTTAACAAGACTTAATACCAGAGTTAGACAGTGGGATTTTAGATCCTGATTCCTAACACAAAGAATTTGAACCAGTCAGAGTTCTTGAGCTATTTATCTTGGAGTGAGTGAAGATTCTAAATGGCATAACTGTGTAAGAGCTGGAATTCCAAAGTGTGGCAGGTCAGGATTTTCCCTTATGCTCAAATACAAACTCAGTGTGCCATGGAGACTTTTCAGTGACGACTGAAAACATTCCTTTCCTTGATAATCACTTTTGGAAGCCTTTGGAAGACTTTGGAACACTCATTCCCTCTCCTAATGACTAATCAGGAATTCCCAGTATCACATTTTAAACCACAGAACATGATCCAAGAGCTGCAGAATTGTTTGAGAGAGCTTGTGAGGTTGAGATTTCAGTGGAGGCTGGAGGGATGCAGTGGAGCTTTGTGTTCTTCTGATGTAAGAGTGCCTTTGCAGGCATTAATTCACAGGGAGGTGAATTAATTTTCAAATAAAAACTGCAGCCAAATGATAGAGTAAAACTCTTCTCATTACCTTTTCTAATGCACCACCTTTCATGCAAGGAGCCCCTCTGGCAGACAGCAGGACACTGCTGGAAGAGGAAGGGAAACACAGAAATGAACATTCTCAAACATTTGCTCTTCTCAATACGGTGTCAACAGTTACTGAAAATAGGAAAAATGCTAGAAAGTCACACCCATCTCACAGTCCATTTATTCCTGTAATTCAGGGGATTACTGCCGATGTGTCACCACACAAAACACCCTGGGATGGCACCTCCTCAGGGCAACAAGTTCTCAAGGGCCTTGCTGAGGATCTGAGGGGCAGCAAAGCAAATTCACATCAACACTGTGGGCAAAGCATCAGGAGAGAGACAGCACTGCCCCTAAAGAATGGGATTGTTGTGCCACTCTTGGGCATTTGCACAGAGTCAGGCACTTCTTGAGCATCTCACAGTCCTGATTTACAGGGACCCCAATGATCTGTCCCAAGCCCACACTCTGACAGCCCCCAGACAGAGCTGGCTGAAGTCATTTCTTCTGGCACCAAAGACTTTCCACAGAGGAAAACCAGCTCCCCCTAGGACATGCCTTATTACACCTGCTTTAACTGGGTCAGTTGATGAACTTTTTCCAAAACGTTATTTTGCAACGACTGAAAAACTAGTCCAGACCCACCAGGATGAAAGACCCCCCCGGGAGCAGATCTGCACAGCCCATAATCACCCCCTCCATCGGATTCCAGGCAGCAGCACCAGAAGGCACAGCACAGTTTGCACTCCTAATGCCAATTCCTTGCCCAGATCTCAGCTGAGCTTCCTTCAGCTTCACGTGACAAGCTTTCTTTTCAAGTTGAAAGAAGAGTTTTAATTCGAAGGTGCAAATTTTGAGGTCATAAATGAAAAGCAAACAAACACAGAAATTCCAGCTACAAAGGTATTTACCCCCAGCATTTGTCCACCCAGCAGATTTCCTGGACTCACCATAATCCCCACAGCAGCACAAGGTGCCTTTTGTAGCCTGTGAGATGATATCAAAGCTCATTTGGCTCCATTTAAATGCTCACATTTCTAAACAGACTATTTTAGGAAGTCAAGCTCCACTGGAATCAACTTTGGCTGGTTTGATGCTGCTAAAAACCCTTGTTATGTTTTCCCAGGTATTTCAAGGAGAATGCCCACCAGCCCAGTCACAGCAAAGCATTTAAGGACAAACATGACCTTTTTCTAGCAGACCCATAGAGCAAAGAGCAAAAATCTTAAATAATCTGGATCTATGCCTTTTATTCAACAACCTACACTAAAACACCACTATGTTCTTCACCTAATGCCCCTTTAATTGGAAAATTAATTGCAGCAGATGACAATTCTTTTCTAAAAGATTAGAAGACTAATTCCTTCTCTTCTGTGCTCTGTGGAAATTTCAAGTGAAAATCTGAAATGGACAAAAAAAAACCCCGATTGTTCTTTTTCTGGAAAAACAAGAATGGTCTTGGAAAATAACAAGATCTCTCTGAAAAGGAGCTTAGAAGATTTAAGAAGAGCAAAGCACACATCTCACTTCCAGGAGCTGAGCCTGAGGCTGCCTGTGTTTCAGGGAGACACTTGGGAGCCAGAGCTCTGCCAAGGGAAATATCCCAACACTGGGATGGATAGAGATCTGTTTTCTCTGTGCTCATGGAGAGGCTCTGCCCCCAAGGGAATGTAATGGACATTCAGGACAAGGAGATGTGTAGTTAGCTGTAAAATAGGCAGAAAATATAAAAATCCAGTAGAAGAAAGAAAGTGGGTTTGACAAATGTGAAATGTCTCCCCTGTAAGTCCCCAGCCCCATGTGCTGTCACAGCACCTGAGGTCAGTTCCACTGAACTGCTCCTTTCATAACACCAAGAAAAACAGGGATTTTGGAACAACTGTGACAGAAATAGCAGAGCCTTTAGCATGGCCTTCCCCTTCTCACACAGCCCAACCATTGCTGAGCCTCTGCTCCTCCAAATGTCACCTCAACAGAGTCTCTGCCACTGGCTCTTCTGTACATGGATTGGAACCCCACTGTTAGACCAAAAACCCAATCTCATTCCAATCTCAAGGTGAATGATTTATCTGTCAGCAGGCAAGAAACATCCTCAACTATGAAACTATCTCGACAATAAAAACATTAGAGGAGATTTCTTTAGCCATTCACTTGCTCTGTCCCTCTGTTCCAGCCCTACATATTCTCCATATTTCTCCAGCCACCACTCTCGTAAAACTGGAAAACAGACAACTTTTGGGGCTGTGCAGCTGAGAGACTACAGGAAAAACCACATTGTTGTGTTCAAGTCTTGCTTCTTAAGCAGAAATTCCTACTCTGGCCAGGCCTGGAGACCTGTAAGACTGATCCACTCCCCCAGCCCAGGCTTTCTGATGGAGCAGTGACACCTGTCCAAGTCTGAAGTCAGAATTTCAGTGACTTCTGAGTGGTTTGCAAATCAGAGTGTGCACTTAAACAGCAACAGTTCTGATGTGTGAATCCTAAACAGAGTGTAAAACACACTCAGTAGAGTCATGGGAGTGAGAGAGATGGGGAGAAAGATGGGCAGAGGGAGGAACCCAAAGGTATGTGAGGGAATGTGTGGAACAGCCCAGCAGTATCAGAAGTTCTGCACAAATAAAAACCTCGACGTGTCGAGTGAGTAGATAAGATCCACATGTCAAAGCACAGGGAATTCCCCCAATAGCCTGAATAATCCACCCTTATTTTTCCTGGGGGGTAAAGCGGCGCCAGAGACTCCGGGAAAGGGGAGAGTTCCAGCTCCGACCACTCCCAGCAGTGCTTTGCAACTCATTTTGAGCTTGGGTTCTGCTCCCTGCCTGCAGGGAGGGCTGGAGGAGGAACCAGCCAGGCAGAAGCTCGAGTTATGTGACAGAAAGAGGAAGAAAAACACACATCCTGCTATTTTTAAAGATGCCTGCAGCACTAGTTCCCTGTAGCCTTCTCCATTTTTAAAGAAAGGAAAGGCTGGTTGGGGAGGATTTCGGTTTGCAAGACAAGAAATGTAAGGATGGGACCACACAGACCTGGGCAGGCTGGGCAAGAGATCACCCCAAAACCTGGCAGAAAGCAGCTTGGAGACAGCAAAGGCTCCTGCAAACTCCCCTGATCACAAGGAGTAAAGAATCAGGTTACTTTAAACCACAGAATTCTGAGCCAGCCCAAAACGACAATGCAGGGACATCCTCTCACATTATTCCAGTCTCAGGCTGCCAGTTCCTAAAATGCAGTAATTTAGGAACTGCCCTTGGATCTAATTTGATCACTTCAGACATCTTCATGTCCCCAATAAACCCAAACTCTTACCATTGAAGACATTTTTATCCATGCAACACTTTGTTATCCCCCCAAAAACAGTCACCCCAAAAGAGTGACTTAAGGGTAAAGTACACTTTCAATGTCATTTCCTATGGGGTTGTAAGAGATGATAAGTGAGGTTAAGACAAGGATTTTATTCGAGGAAAATTGACTTGTGTGTGCCTGGTACACGAATAAAGTGCCTGTGACCTGGAAGGGCTCAGAAACAGCTTTTTTTATGAGTCCTGAGTTTTATGAGTTACCATCCTGTCACACAAAGGATGTGCTGGCAGGGACACTGCTGACCTACAGAACTATCTGCACTAAACCTTTCATCTCAGGATGTGCATTTGCTTTCCACAATTGGAGGCCTCACTCCCTGCAAGATCTGGAGGAACAACTTGATGTAATGCTGTCCCCTGGCTCCATTCACCTAAAAACAGTGGTGGAGCAAGGAGAGCACAAAGCTGTGCTAACAGTCCAAACAACCCCAGCTCCAATTTCCCACCAGGGTTCCAAATATTCCCCAAACCCCCAACATTATCAGCTTTGCCAGCAGAACCAGGGAAAGCAGCTACTTACAGGTAGCTACCATTTCCAGGTGCATGTCCTCAGGTGAGGTCAGAAGGACAAGGTTTTTGGGTTGTTATTTCATTTCAGGAGTCCAGCTCATTCTGGGGACTGTGTAGAGCTTTTTATGTCTTAGTTTTCTCCACAGCCCTGGCTAGAACCAGGCTGAAAGGAATTTTGCCCTAAATTCCCAAGGGTCTCAAACTGGATTAGGTTTGAATTACTCTGTGTTTCTGTCTGGAATAGCCATGTCCAAGCTGCTTTGGAGGAAAGTTGATTGCAGGCTGAACAGGCAGAATGTCCCAACTCCCAGCTGTGACTGGGCTTTCTTTACTTGGGCAGGTCAACTGGGATGCAGGAGAAGTGCCCCCCACTCCCCCCAGAGCCACCCAATGAGGCTGAACAGAAACTCAGAGGGGAAGGAGATGCTTCACTTCCCAGCCTCCTGCTCAGATGGGTCCAACTTGATGTTTCCTCAAGGTGAATTCCTCCTTGAGTTCAGATCTTCACAATCCAGCCTCAAAAGGTGTCAGGAAGTAAAAAAAAAAAAAGGGCCACAAAAGGAAAAACCCAAGAGAGGTGATTCTCTGCACGAACACTCTTTCTGAGCTTAGCTAAGGGGTTTGGAGCTGCAGTTTGCTAAGAGAGGGTGGAGGAGCCAAGGTAAGCAAAGGATTTATAACACTACAAAGTCTTCCTCGTTCTTAGTTACTGCTGACCTACAAAATACAGGTAAATACTCTGCAGGAAAACTCCTTAGGGTGGTAAATCATTGATATGAGACATTTGCTGGTGGACTTATTATGGATCAAGTAACATTTGCATCTTAAATTTAAAATTAACTCCCCAGGAAACAGGTCAAGGATTGTTTACTGAGTGTACAACCCTTCTTTTGCCAGGAGAGGAAAAATTAACTCTTGGCTCTTCTGACAAGACCAAAGAAACCCCCCCAGGTCCTGACCTCATTTATAGCAAAATATATCAAAATTTCATGTATGTGGAGCATACAGCAGCATGTAATAAGAGAGAACCATGGCTTTTTATAGTTCCAGTTCCTGACTTGTGCAGCAGTGCTGTGATGTAAATCCAACCCACAGAGATCCCCTTTTTCCTCTGGTATCACTCGTGAGCACATTCAGTGCATGGCCCTTTTCCAAAGGGCTCTTAGCCCAGGTTCTCCAGGACTGTGGTCATTCACCCCTCCTGCCTTTAACCTTCCAGGCCATTCACTTAAGAGCTGCACTCAATGATCCTTGTGGGTCCCTTCCAGCTGAGAATATTCCCTGACAGCTCAGGCTGCAGATCCTGGAGAGCTCCAGCCAAGTGGCCTTGGAGAACAGTTTAACCTGTGTGACCTCAACACCCAGAGCTACAAGAGGCCTTTGACCCACACAACAGGTTGATTTCCTTGTTGACCACAACCCAGTTATCAGCTCACACCTCCCTGGCGCCGCTCACTGAGGTCAGACCCACACACTTGGGCTCTCCAGGGGAGTTTAGTAAGAGCTGGGCTGATGGAAAGCACCAGCTTCCCTCAATGCCACCTTCTCCACCTTATCTCTGTTTGCCTTGGCAAATTTAATCTGAGAAATGGGCTCATTAGTAGCTTTTCTCCCCCTGGGGATACCAGAGGTGTGCACTTGGTGTGGTTTTGGAAGGATGGAATAAGGAGCTGTTTGCTTTGTGGCTCAGAGGTGTAGGAGTGATGGGCTGCAGCAGATTTCTCACAGGGAACAGGGCATGGTTTGTGGTATTTTGGGCTTTGGTTTGTTAGAACTGGCACTGGCTGACAGATGGGTGAGGGGGAGATGGGGAATTGATGCCTGTTGCTTTTGGGAGATGTAAGTGGAATTTCCAGGTTTCTTTCTTTCAGGGTCTCACACTCCCAGTCAGCAAAAGGTGACGAGGAAAACCAACTTTACTCTTCTTCAGTTCAAGTTTCTTCCAGTTCTAATGACTGGACACCCAACTCACTCAAATATAAGATTTTGTCCTGCTTCATTTCTTCCCTTGAGCATCAGTTTGTTGTTGAAAATATAACACCACTTTCCCATGAACAACTAAATACTCAGATAAGCAAACACAGATAACTCTCCCTCTGTGATCACCAGCATGTGAATCTCACTGGGGAGTCCCAACAGCCCTTTGCTTATTTGGGAGGGTCACAGTTAAAAATAGATTTTGGAAATCATCTCATTGAATTCAAAATATTTTAATCAACAACAGAGATACATAAAAGCAAGTGCTGCAACTTTAAAACTGTTAATTTATCTGAGATCAATGTGCCACTGGGTGTTGTAGAGACAAAAGTTCTGCTCTTGGTGATTAGGTTTTACAGCCTTTTCTTATTTTTTTAAGAGGCACTTTGAGGAAGAAAGGTTGATCCATAGGTTTTGCAAGCTGATCTGCATTTTTATACACAGTTTTAATATGTTTTCCATTGTGGTTCACATACAAGTGCTCAGCAAGTGAAGAGGATTGATGAATCAACAGGTCTGTGAGAGATGGGACAGGGTCCATGCCATGAAGATACGAGTTATCTCAGGAGTTATAAAACTATTTATAGAAGCTGGTGAGGCAACAGTGCTATCAACTTGTTAATTGAACACTTCAACATTTCCAGAAATAAAGCTACTATGTTACAGATAACCCAACCTGGGGCTTCTGTTTCTCTTTCTGTCAATGTCTGTGATTCACCCAGTGATTGTGAGGATCAAAACTTCACTTGCAGAGTTATTTGGAATCAACTGATTCACTGATGAACGAGGCCAGTGAGACTGTTTTCTCGGAAATGAGGCATTTACTATTTCAGGCTTCTTACAACAACCCAATAAAATCAGTTTATCAGCAAGGAATAAATCATCAAACATAAAGATGGCCTTCAAAACCAGCACCCAGCAACTCCTTCCATCTGCCATTATTGGTGTTTCCCAGTTTCTGTGGAAGTGGAAGCCCCAGTTTTATTCTTTTTGCCCTTTGGTAAACGACTCCTTTTACCTGTGGTGGAAACACAACAGGCAAATGGACAGTGCTGGGGACTCAGAGAACACTAGGAAATGAGCTTTCAACAGTAAATACTTCAGAAATGGAATAAATCCCATGGTTGCACCACTTCTCTTTTTATTTTTGGGGGTTTTTTTATTTCCCAAGCAATTATTAACAGAGTGTGAAGAGAAACACTGTGAAACTCTGGTCTTTCCATTGATATTCTTCAGCTTTGAAGGGGAAAAAAAAGACTCAAAACATTTTGAAACTCTGAATTGTTTTCTTATAACTGAAGTGTATTTGTTAAGAAAACCACAGTGGGGAAAATAAAAAAGAAAACTCTGAGCAAAATGCCACACATGTATCTTTGTTTTGATTTAAAGCAAAAAAAAACCACCAAACCATATTCAGTGAAAAACTGCCCCAATAATAATTTGACAAATTATATTTACTACTGCCTTCCACCCTGCCTTTTACAAACAGAATCTGGAACAACAAGTCACAGAAGATAACTTTATCACCTGCTGGGTACCACATTTTCCTGTGGCTATCAGGGACAGCAAGCACTGCAGACTCTTACCTCCATGGAGGGCTGTTATAAACATATCTGCTGATAACCTAAACCACAAAGCAATGAGAGGGGTTTTGTCACTACTACATTTGACAACAGGCAATCACAGTGGCCTCCAGGTGTTCTGTGGTGGTTGTATTTTCTGAAATTCCCTCCAAAGTGTCAGCAAAGCATTTAAATTCTCCCACGGTAAAAAGGGGTGAAAACAAACCTTTTGTTTTTTTGGGAGGAAGATCAGAAAATGTGGAGCCACCAAAAAAAATCCTGCAGTTCCTCTGGATCCAGCAGACACTCCTGTGAGTGGAAGCAAAACCTTGGCTCCTGGGCACTGAAGTCTCACACTCTCAATACCCACCGTGGTTGTGCAAAGGCAGAAGGAGAAAACACAGCTCTGGGTGTAGGAACCAGGAAGGAGGTGGGTCACAAACCTCCCCACACACAAACAAGGCAGTAAATATTGCAGAGAGAAGAGAATAGGCTTTGCTGTGGAGTCCAGTCCTGCCTGGGTGGGGGGGGGTGTTTGCCAAGAGACTGTGTTGGCTCACAGACAAGAAATCTCATGGTGCTGAACTTCACTTGGAGCTGAGGAATATTGTGCAGGTGGAGCAGGGGATTCTGCTCCTGTTCCACAAAACAATGCCCCCTTCACAGCCAGGTTTCCCTGCTCTTACATGGGCAAGAGAACCAGAATGGTGGGAAGGATGATTTCAGTTTAATTTCAGGCTCCCAAAGCACTGGACTCCAGCAGCTACTCTGATCCCTGCAGTCACTACTACAGGAACAGTTTAATTGTACTCTTGGCTCAGAAAAATCACATCTGTGGAGACCTTCAGGGTCAGAACTTAGTGAGATCAGCATGAGTCTATTGAAAACATGCACACATGGAGAGATGATGGGCAAGGCTTAAAAGTGTGGCTCTAAAACACCTGAAAAACTCACAAACACCCTTCACATCAGAGATCATAAAAGCTGCACAGAATACATTGATAAATTTGAGTTCTTATGACACCCATGGGCTTATGTTTTCTGCTTTACTGACTTAACAATGATCAAGAAGCTCAGCTTCCTTCTCCAGCCTACAAATTATTGATAATCCAAGGCAAATGTGAAAGTATTTCAAGGTTAAACAAACAGAACATGGGTTACTCATTATATATTTGACCAAATACATCCTCAATTAAATATGTCTGTTCTGATACTTCAGGTAAAGCAGCTCTGTCCACAGCCACACTCTGCAACAGTGTTCCTCAAGGAAGTGATTTGGTGGCTATTTCACTGTGCAGAAGATGAAATACTTCTGCTTCTGTCTCTTGAATCCTCTGAGCAGTGCAGCTCCTCTTTGTTGCAGCAGCAGAGCTTCATCCTTGTTTGTAGCCCACAATCCAGCAGCTCAGAGGAAGGCTGAGCTGGGTTGATGTTTGCTGCCTGGTAGAGAAATCCAAAATGAAAGCAGAGTGGAAATTCAGTGGGCAGCACCAGGGGGCTGCTGTGCCACCACTAATCCCAGGGGCACAAAGCAGGGCAGGAGCTGCCCTGTGGCTCGAGGGCATGAGCACATCCCTGGCAGATTCAGGCCTTTGCAAACTCACTGTATCTGAATTGCAAAATAATGCAAATGATCCACCCATAATTACACCAAACCCACACCATTATTAATTTCAAACCTTAAGCGTCACAGCCTAAAAATTCAGCAACTGCTTGAGGAAAATGTTCAGTTCAGAAGACACCCTGCTTATTTTAACTCTTTATTTACTGCTATAAGCCAGTACACATGAAGAAACCCAACTGCCTTAATTCCTTGCTGGTAAATTGGTTCCTCAGAATACAGCTCTTGGCTGTATGACAACGTTTTCCTGAGAAACCTTTGGTGATAACCAGAAAAGCTTTAACAAATTAATTCAGCAGAAGAAATAAGGACAACAAATCTATGTGAGTGAATCAGTCAAGCCTTTTTTTATTGCTTATTGACCTCCTGGTGACTTCTTTCTCAGGAAAGACAGCAGCCCATTGGTGTGAGTGTTTCACCAGGCACCAAGGGCGAGACAGGACTTCTCCACCTCTGCAATCTTCAATCCCCTCCACTACAGGGCAACAGAAGCTGCAATCAGACTAAGATTTATTACCTGAATTACCAAGGTCTGAAGGCTGCTGAAGATTCACCAAGGCTTCCTTGATCTCCCACAGGGTCTTGGCAAGGGGGGAAGCTGCTACCAGGCCCTCCACCTCCAGCTCAGTCACATAAGGCAACTCAAGATCTACACCTTGAAGAAATGAGGCACTTTTAAACCTAAAGCTCTTTGTGGCTGGATGATTGCAACAAGGAAATACTGCACTGAGCAGAGAGAAGAGCCACCCAGAAGCTGTGAGGATCATGGAACTGATGGTACAGAACATCCCTGCCCTCCCCATATTGGCATTTAATCACTGCAATGACACTCAGTCTCCTCCCTACAGGTGGTCACTTGAAATAAAGGTGTAAAAGGTCTGTAGGGGTGAAAACTCCTTGACTTCTCTCAGGGGAAGGAATAGAGGAGGCAAAAGTGGCTTCCCTGAATTGGTACCTCAGCAGAAAAAAAAAGAAAAAAAGATGTGCAAGTAAGAAATAGCTTAAGTGGGAAGAAGTATTTATACATTTGCTCTGTTAGCAAACATGCACACCCCCTCCTACCCTAGACTTCACTGAATCAGCCTTCTGTGATCTCTGAAAGAACCCACAGCTCTGTCACTGCCCTTACCCTGCTCTTCATGTCCAGGAAAGCTGAAAAAGGCATCTTTCCTACATTGCTGAGGCAGCTCGTGCTCCTGGGGGATAAAAAGGGCCCAGGAGTCAAAGAAAGGGGCAAGTGGAACAACAGCAGAAAAAAAAGAGATGGCCCAGTAACAGACACCTGCACCTCACCTGCCCTTCCAGTGCCTCTGATTTACTTCCACTGGCCAGGCTGAACAGTGAGGGCACAACTTCCTTCTGCTCCATCTCTTGTCTCACAGCTCCACTCCTGCACTGAGCATTCCCAAGCAGCACTTCCAGGGCTTTCATTAACTGCATCACTTCCTGCCATGGAGCACCTAATAAACCCAAAAAGCACTTTAAAAGGGCTGCTACAGAAGAAGAACTGTAAACATGTGCAGAAAAAAAGCCCCAAGAGCAGGGGCCTGTATTTGGAAATTTCATAAGAAGCCTCACATTGTATAACATTTCCAAATAACTCTGTGCTTATCCCTTCCTGAGCTGACAGACATCTCCTCTCATTGAACTCACATGAAGACAGACTGTCAGCTCTTACAGAACAACAGCATTGAAAGACACAATTTTGTGGGATCTCTCTGTGATCCAGGTCTTCTTCTAATCTGTTCACTGCTGCTGCCCTTACCCTCCTCTCCTCCTTTGCCCTGCACTCGGTTCTCTCACCTCTTTGGAAGTTGTGGCCACACTGTTCCTCACACTGTTCATCACCCACTGCTGCCCAGCTGTTGTCTGCAGGTTTGTGCCCACACACCCTTTGACTGGCAAGGCTTTTCAGGGTCTCAGAGTCCAGTGCTTGCACCATGTCCTGTGCACAGAGAGCAGCAGTGTCACATCTGTGTCACACTCTGTCAGCCCTGGTGTCCTCTGCAATCCTCCCATTCCACATCCTGCCTCCCACGCAGAAACAAACACCACCAAAACTATTTTATGCCAAAATAACACACTGAAAGGATGAGGACCTCTCCCTCAATAACCTGCCACTTCAGGGCAGTTTATCTTACAAATTTTATCTTGCCAAGGCTCCCTTCCCTCAAGAGTTTCTTCCCACTGACCACAAGACTTTGAATCCGGTGGCTGATCCCGTTGTAGAACCTCAGCACATCCATCCTGTGCTTTGCCAGCTGAGATGCCAAGTGCAAATTCTGATCTTCCAGCTTGTCATACAGGGTACGGACACTGAAATCCTCCAGCACCCTCAGTGCCAGGGGCTCTCCTGGAACACCAGGGAAAGCTCACATTAAACACTCCCCACGGGTCTATTTGGCTTTATTTCACACAGGGCACTGCCTGTCCGTGGGGGGAAAAACAGCGTTTTGTGTGCTGTGAGCAAGAAAAATGGATGAGACAAGAGGTGTGGGAGAAGGTCCCGTTCCTCAGCGAGGGGGAGGATGACAGGGCGTTACTATCAGCTCCCGACATGCCCAGAAAGCTGCCAGGATGCTGCTGCTCTGAGAGCTGTTCCCAGCATCACTTCATGCTGCCATCTGCTGGGCTCGGGACCTGCTCTTGCCTCTGAACATCCTGAAATTCCCAGGATGAGGTCATTCCCAGGAGGCAAACAAGGCCCAGGAGTCGCAATCCTGGTGAACAGAAGAAGCCAAGGAAACTATTGGTAAAGATTTTCATTTTCTTTACCAGTCATTTAGACTTGCTGTTATTTTAAAGGGCTTCTCAGGGCTGGCCATTTTCTCTGCTAAGTCCTAAGGGAGAAAATTCAACCCCATTCCAGTGACAGGGGATGACATTCCCCAGCTGTAGAGACCAAAGGAAGCCAGAATGGAAGTGTAAAGGTGCACAAACATGTGAGTGCAGAGCAGCCAAAGTGCCTGTGTGACCTTGTGTGTGTTCACAAAGTTCTGGGTGGGCAGGTACCAGAATATCCCACCAGAGTTAACACAGGACAACAGAATGGAGAGTAAGTGGGAAGAAGCCACTTGGAGAACACCTGGGGTTGGCACAGCACTTCACCTGCATTAGGTGCCTCTCCTTTCTCTCCAGAAGCAGCTTCTTCTCCAGAGCCACGAGGACCAAGCGTCTGATAAAACTGGAGGCTAGAGGGAATAACAGAAGAGGGTGAAAAGATCTCATTCTTCTCATTGAAGTCAGACACTGCAGTATCACCAGCCCAGCTCAAGCAGAAGGATTTTGTTTCTCATCCAGATTTTCCTGAGCTCCTGATTCCTCCCATGCAAAGGCTGGTCTTTACCTGTCCTTGAGGAGGATGTACTCTGGTGGGATGTGTGGCTCCCCCAGGCTCCTCCACCGTGGCTTCCAGCCCCTCAGGGGGCTGATGGTGGGCCCAGCAGGCTGGAACACTATAGCCAGGGTTGTCAGCACCACAATGAGGAATCCCAGAACAAAGAGGATTGCTGGGGAAGCAGAGGGGGGATGGCAAGAGGTGAGGAACACAGGAAGCACTGTGCACCCTGCAAAACCCCAGCATTTGGCAATTTCCCTGCTTTTCACAGGCTTCTGCTTTCCCCCTGTTGGTTGGTGCGTGGAGGGCACAAGCAAAGTGCTTTCAGCACTGGTTGTCTGAGGTGACAGAGCCAAGGGTCACTCTTGCAAGCCCCACTGTCTTTTCAGTTGTTTATTGGCCTCTCACAGAGGCCTGGCTTTGAGGAAAGACCTTAACTGACATTTTGCTTAGCCTTTAGTCAACTTTTAAATGATGTCTTTGCCTTTGGTTTAGTTTATCATTGAAACCCAGTGTCACTTTCTGCTCTCAAGCCAAGGAAAACAAAGCACCGTCAATTACTTGAATTCTTCACGCAGGGTGTGGGGAGAAACTGCTCCTTCCCTCTCTCACCACTTCAGCTCCCTCACAGGCAGGTTCTTGGCCAGAGAGCAGTGACTTTTGGGAAGAGGAGCTCCTTGGGAGAAAGGGATTAAAGCTGACAAAGCCAGTGGTTTGGTGGTGTTTTCAAAGAAAATGCTTGGTTAAACACACTGAAAGAAGTACAAGAAAGGTCATGGTTAAGCCTCAAGGTGGAAGGTTGACATCCCAGTGTTTTGGCTGTACCTGTGATAGCAGCCCAGTTAGGAGCCAAGTTCAGATCCTGTTGCTTCAAAACCCCATGTCTGGCCAGCTGGAACAGGGAAGAGGGTTGGAAAGACACAGCTCTGTGGTCACAGCTCACATTTGCTTCATTCACAGTCACAATCAAGAAGTGTTCCTGAACAGTGCTGTCCCTGAAAACATATGTCCCAGACTCCAGGAAAACATGGGCAAACCTAGAAGAGAGAAGAAACAAAGGCAGTGGTTGATCCAAGTGTCCTTTGATGTCCACAGCAAAGTTTGGCATTTTTCCTGCCAAGGACCTCCTGGTTCTGTCAAAGACTGCCCCAGATCCTGCCCATAACACATGCACTGTTGTCCACACCAGGTATTACCAGGAGATGTTGAGATGAGTCTCCTGGATGAGGTGGTGGAGCCTTCGGAAGGGTCCGAAATCCCAGCTGGGGTTGCTGTTGTACAGATGCTGCTTCTGATAAACAGGGTAATGGCTGGATGCACGATCTGGGAATGGTTCAGCACAGTGTCAGCAGCTCTGAGCCCCTGCAGCTGGGACAGCTGACACTGGGCTGGCAAAGAACTGTGTCACTGCATCTCTTTTGTAGGGCTGAGTTTCATTACTGCCAAACAAAGGACAAAAATTTATCTCTGTTCTACAGAAATCCAAAGAAAAAGTGCAAAACCATGAGGTAAGTCCCACTCAGAGCCCAGACTGCAGTTCTGGGATCCCCTGGAGGCATGAGAGCAGGGATGGGAAGGGATGTGCTCCTGCACAAAGTGCTGCCAGTGTGGAGTCACTGCTCTGAGCAGGTCTGGACACACAGATCTGCAAAGGGAACAGAGCCAGAAACACTCACCCTGGGAATCAATGCTCAGCTGGAAAAGGATTGTGTCTCCTGCTTCCAAACATACTACAGGGTTAGGAACCAGGGGCAAGGCCTGGACATCTCTGGAGGAAATTCTCTGGACTCGGTGTCCTTTTTGCAGCAGCTGATTTGATGGAAAATCTCCTGTCACAAGCAACAGAACAGAATGAATCCTGCAAAATCCAGAATGAATCCTCCAAAACTAGCAGCATGTGGAGACACCTAACACTTGGCAAGCAAGAACTATTTATATTTTATCTGTGGGCAATTACAGCTCACAAGGCCAAATTCTGCTCTCAGTCACAGCACAATTGAAGAGCAAGTGGAATCAGGAGCCAGCACACACTTGCCAACAGATTTGCCTCCAAATGGAGTTTCCTTCCTGCTCCTTGGAAATCCAGAATCATCCTGAAATCTTTATTTGATCCATTTCCATGGAGCTGACAATACAGTCAGTGCAGGTCCCCACTATTTACAGAACAAGGTATCTCCCTACTTTCTAAATATTTTGGAGCATCTGATAAAAAATTCCTTCTGTGCCAACTTAAAAGGAAACAAGCAGCTTAGGCTTGGGATTTAGGTTCACTCTCAGGGGCTCTCAAGCCTTACCCATGAGAAATGCATCCAGAACATCTGTACTGGAGACAATGAAACCCAGCACTCCACTGGGGCTGAACAGAACCAGATGCACCCTCTGGCTGTTCTGCACATGTTCATCTGGGCCCAGAACATTGGCCACTTCCTATGGAAAGCAGAGGGAAACACTGGTCACTGAGACAATCAATCCAGAGCCTGCTTTGTGACCAGTCTTAACTGCAGCTCTACAAGGTTTCTCTAGTGAGGTTTTTTTTCCCCTATGATCTAAAAGCTTAATTTCTCCATAAGGCATCCTCCTTTTACCAGATTGTGATGTCTAAGGGCTTTCCCCAGGCCTGCTCAGTGAGAACCCATCCCCTCAGCCATCCCTACCCTCACTTCTCCTTCACTCATCCTCAGAAGCAGCTCCCTGTTGATGCCAAAGCCCAGGGAGATCCGTGGGGCTCTCAGCACACACAGCTGGTCACAGAGCTCCTCAGCAGAGATGTACTGCTTGCAGTGACATCTGCAGAGTGGACAAAAGGCTCTGATCAGTCATGACCCCTGGTTAAAAGAAATGGAGCATAATTTTGACACACTGGATTTCTGTGCAGTCCATGTCAGGAGGACATTTGGCAAGACAGAAATTCATTCACCAAGAGAAAAAAGTAATAATCATATAACAAACACCAGCTTCAGTGTTTCCCTGCCCACAGCAGGGGGATTGGAATGAGATGATCTTTAAAGACCCTTCCAACCCAAACCATTCTATGATGATTAAAGGTGTGTGTGTGGGGAAAAGGGTTTATTTCCTAATTTCTGGTCTAAATCTAATGGAGTGTCCATCCACTTTAGAGGAACTCAACCTGAGGCACATGGGAAGGTTCTACGGCTCAGAAAATGTGAGCTCTGTCCACCCTCAGCTTGTTCATTCTGGTGTCTCCACCCAAGATACAGAGTCACCAGGGAATGCTGGCAACATTGGCACACTTTCCAGGCAGAGGAATGGGCCAACGACCATGGACTGAAGGCCAAAATCCCCACACAAAGGGACTCCACCAATGGAAACTTTCCCAAAAACACCTCCCACGGCCCTACCCTGCTATGACCTCATGGGATCAGCAACTCTGGCAGTCGGATTGAGTTGTGAAGTGCTTGTTAAGGAGGAGAGACTCACATGCCCAGCCCTGCGTGGAGCTGTCCCCCTGCCCTCCCACAGGCAGGGGAGCAGTCGTGGCGCTCGGGGACGACACAGCGCCGTGTGGCTGCCAGACGGACCTGTCCGGGGGCACAGAGCTCATCCACCTGGCAAAACAACACCCACACAACCTGGGAAAACAGGCAGAGCTTCCACAGAGATGCAGCATCCCCAGCATTCCCTCCCTGTTGCCACCCTTCAGATATTCAACATAAATGATGTTGGAGTTCTGTTTGCAGCACCATGTTGTCAACTCACTTAATTACTGCCCAAAAAAGACTTGTGCTGTCTAATACTGAAATCCAGCCAAAGAGTGAAAAGCACCAAGTCACCAGCAGAGCCCAGTTGTAGTTCCTAAAGTAACCTTTAACAAGAAGAAAGAATGCAGCAGTTTCACCTCCTACCCAAATCCATCATGCATATTAACCCTCACTTCATATTAACCATAAGGAGGCTTAAATTCCTGCATCTGCCATCTGTATGAGACAGTGCTGCTCCCTATTGCCCTGGCATGGAAGTATCCTTTGCCTCTTATGAACACAAATTTAGCCACACAAGATTTTGGTATAAAAGACAAGTATCATTATCCTACAAGAAAGGGCCAAGAGTCTCTAACAAAACACCCAAAGGATTAGTTTGTATTTTCAGCACTGAATTACTCTCCCTTTCCTTCAAGTCACACAATTTTGAAGCCAAATTTCACCTGGGGTCGACAGTCCTGGTCACTGTTGCTGTCAGGGTCTTTCTTGCCTCTCTCATCATAGTAAACATAACCTGCCTGGCAGATACAGGAGGCATCTGACTGCTGGAAAGCCCTGTTCAGCCCATGGCAGGTACAGCTGGTGGCACCTGGGGGAAGAGGTTGATTTCCTTTTTAATCTTTGTTTCAACAGAGGTAAAATTTTGCTCCCACTCAGCAACTCACCAGGCTGAGAGGAAGAAGAGCTGCCACAGGGGAAACAGGCAGCCTGGGCAGGGAGGTGGTTGAAGGTGCCAGCAGGACAGGCCTGGCAATCCCCTCTGTGCTTCCCAAAGTGGCTGTTCCCGTGGGTCCCTGGGGGACAGGGCAGGGGGGCAGGTGCCAGGGAAGGGCAGTAGTGGCCACGGGGACAGGGCTGCTTGTGGTAGCTCTCACTCCCTAAAGAAAAGGCACCTTTTAGGGATCCCAGCCAGTGCTAAGGGAGAGGCAGAGACCACCTGCTTATTCCAGTTATACACACACGTATATACATAAAAATATATAAAAATAAATACATACAAATATATATAA
>VYZS01084612.1:47069-64950 GCA_013400695.1 Neodrepanis coruscans | reverse complement strand
GCTCCAAACCTAGAACTGAAATTAATGTACAGATTTCGCCAGAGTTTTCTTTGCAAAGTGACTCATGGCAGAGAATAGAAACTCTTAAATCATCGCTGTCTAAAAGGCATGGTATGGAAATGCATTCTGAGACTGAGAAAGTTCCAGCAAACCTCTCATCTCTCAGAAATGGGTGATATTCTAGTCAGGAATTCATGGTATTTGCTGGTGAGCTGTTCATAGAGTCCTTGAATCATAGAATTGTGGAATCATAGAATTGTTTATGTTGGGAAAAGGTCTCTAATATCATTGAGTCCAATTATTAACCCCNTCATTGAGTCCAATTATTAACCCCACACTGCCAAGCCCACCACCAAACCCATCTACACATCCTTTACATTCCTTCAGGGGTGGTGATTCCACAACTTCCCTGAGCAGATCAAGAGCTTTGCCTGGAAAGGTTGTTTTTGTTTTTTTATTTTTCTCCAGCTTATTTACAGCCATTAAAACTTCCCTGGAAGAAATGTTCAACAAGAAGAAAATCCAAGGTGGGTAAGAATGTCCATCCAAATATAATTTTGCTCCTGCAATCATGCACTGCTGCTCCTCATTGGTGTGGAGAACTGTGGTGTGCTGGAGTTAACCTGGGTTGTAGTTCTGGATCAAACCATGGAAGAGAGATGGATGAGAAACCAAACTCAGCACAGAGTTTCTCTACACTGCTGGATTAATTTGGAACTAAATACCTCTACAAGCCATAACACACTAACAGAGTAACCTCTTCTAACACCATTTTTAGGAACCTCCCAGCCTGCCATTTGGGATTGGATCTGGGGGTTTCTGGATATCTTGGAAGGTGGGACTGCTGGATGTGTTAAAAGCCTGGTTGAGGTCATGTGCCACAAATCCAAGCCCTGTGCTTCAGTCTCACTGCTTTTGAAAAGACAAAGGTGAGGTGAACTCCCATTGATTAGACCCTGGTTATGGCAGAACTCCTGAATTTAAGCAACCTCTTATCCCCCAGATCTCTCTGGCTGTGAGTTTAACTCACTTTTACTCCAGACAGGATCCCAGTGCTCTCTCCAGGCTATTTGGAGGATTCCTGCCTTACTGCACAGCAAAGCTGGGGAGGTGCTGAGCCATGCCAAGGATTCTTGTCTGGTTTGTCCATCACAAGGACCACCCTGATGCTGTGCTGACAAGGCACCTCTTTTTCTGCCATACTCAATCTCCCTCAAAGCCATGCACAGAAAATCCCTCATTCTCAGGCCACTTCCCTCTCCTCACCACCTTGGTAACCATCAAAATGCTGTTTTGGTCACCAATCAACAACGTTGTTTTGGGAAGAATAAACAATCCAACAAGGGGCTTAAATGCTCCAAACCCCTCTACTTATTGCAAGATGTTTTTGTGTCCTTTATTATTCTGACTCCTTTGTCCCTCTCTTTGGTCCTCCCCCATCGCTTTTCCTTCCAGGCAGCTTGGTCCCTTTTGTACTCAACATCCTTTCCCTTTCACAAATCCAGAAAGACCCAGTGGGGAGGCGGATACAGGAAATGCTGCAAAAAAGTAAAATCCATCCCTTCCCTCTAACACTTGAGTTGCTGGGGAGGGGCCATACTGGCTTTTTGGGGTTTTTTAGTGTGTGTGAGATGTGTTTTCTGATTTTTTTTTCATTTTTTTCTTTTAAAGTTCTCTTTTCTACCTTTCTCTTCTAGTTTATTTAAGAACAGCTGACAATGAATCCTGCAGCAGAGCTTTGTCTTCCCCACTTCCCAGTGTTTCCTCTTCTTTCATGAGTGTCACACAAAAATGCCTTAAGGGGCAGGATTTCATGCTGTTGTGTCTTCTACATTCACGTGCTGCCCACCCAGCTCCATGCAGAGAGCACTTAAACAGTCCTACTGTGACTGAAATTACTGAATCACAGAACGGTTTGGGTTGGAAGGAACCTTCAAGATCATCCATTTCCAGCCCCCTGCCATGGGCAGGGACAAGTTTCACTATCCCAGGTGGCTCCAAGGCCCATCCAACCTGGCCTTGGACACTTCCAGGGATGGAGCATCCATAGCTTCTCTGGGAAACCTGTTTCAGTGCCTCATCACCCTCACAGGGGACAATTTCCTCTTAAATACACCACAAAATAATTCAGATCATGCCTCCAAAAGGCTTTGAGGCTTCCCAGATGTGCTCATTAGCACTGTAGTTACACTCTTGTATTATCCCTGTGTGATCCACACACTGACACTTGGGATCAACTTTTCTAACATTATTCTTGGCACCAGCCAGAGATTTCTGGTTTTAGAGGGTTATTCTATAAACTCCTAGTTATTCCCTTTAGGGATAGTTTAGAGAGACAGAGTCTGGGGTAAAGACCAGCAAGAGAGGATACACCTTTTCTATGGGAAACTTTAAAAAAAACTTCATTCTACATCTCCTTATGGATTTTTCTCAGGTGCAGCTGTATGAAGGAGAAACCTTGGTCTAAAATTTTGGCCACTCATGACACCATAAGGGGTCAGACCAGCAGCCTGTCCTTCTGCAAAGGTTTGATCACAAACCTTCAAGCTGGAAACATTTCTCAGTCTGGTAAGAAATCAGTCAGCACCTTTCTATCCATCATAGAACTGTGTTTAAAATTATCAAAAATTAAAAAAAAAAAATAAAATCCAATGCCCAGTCTCCCAGTACCAGCTGCTGCTCATATCACAGCAGTTCAGGCCCTGTATCTGAGTTTTGATCTCTTCTGGTGGTTTTGTGTTCTCCTTCTCCAAGCCTGCATTGTCCTGTACCTCTTCCCCCACTCCCTTTCCAGAGACTTGTGATAACCATTGCCTAGGTAACAGCATCTTGCCTGGTGTGTTTTACTGACTGCAGTGTATGTGGGGGCGTGTGCTGTGCCTGCGTTCCCAGTGGGATAAGAAGTGGAGAGTCAAATACTGTGTGTGGGAGAGAAACTTCTTACACTGATTCTGACACCAGCAAAGGGAGAAAGGTCAGCTCCTTGCACCCCTCTGTAGTGCTTGGTAGCTGCTGCCAGGGTGGCTGAAAGCATTTATTGACTTCTTGGGGTCCTGGTGAGAGGGCTGGGAAAGGAGACACTTGGAGGACTTTCTGCTGCTGTTATTACCCAGGATACCCTTATCAAATGTTAGTTATGCATGGGTAAAGCTTTGATTATTCAGAAGCCATCTGGTTGGGAAGCTGATTGACACTTCATTCATACCTTGTTCTTCCTCTGAAGTGAGCTTTAAATCCAGCAGAAAAAAAAAATAAACACCACAAAATCCATCTATCAACAAAGATGGAGAGAAGGAGGATCAGCAGTCCAGTAAATTCATCTAAGAAATATTCTTCTGCTGCTTTAAGGGTTAATTCAGACCCAGAGGCTGTCAAAAAAGTCTGTGTGTCTCGCAAAACTTCCTCAAAGCATTGATTTAGGGAAGTTTGGATTTACTTCCACTAATATGTGGACTGGAAACCAAATAAAAACCTTCAAGTGGAAGGTCAGGCTTAGCATAGAGAATGGATTAGAAACAAGACCCATAGAGATTTTAATTATTTTATTTATAAAGTCAGCTCTTAACATATTCATGACTTCTTTTTTAGAGGTACCTGAAGCACTAAGAGGAGAAATAATGAGCAAAAGAAGAAAAGTGAATGGGATGGTTCACAATTTAGAACTGGTGGCAGAAAAGTCTAAAATGAGGTTGTATGTGGGGAGATAAAGAAGAATAAATTCAAATGTGTAGCTATATTGTAAAAGAGAATTTTAGAAGCAAGTCATGCTGAAAGAGATGTGGAAAGAAGGCTGGAGAGCAAAGAGCTGGTCCCACATCTCAGAACCTGGGTCAAGGAAAAAGGAAGGGCACTTCTCCTTCCCTGCCACCTTTCCTTGAACTTGCTACTTGAAGATTCCTTGGCAAAGTCAGCAGTCAGTGGGTTTCTGTTGCCAGACCCCCAAACATGTTGTTGAAAAAGGTCCCCAGGTCAATGCCCAGCCTTGGGGAGGGAATGCAGAGAGAGGGAGGCAGAATGGGTCCCCACAATCTTGTGCTGAGCCAGGTTATTCCAGTGGAGCAAAGGTGTGAGTTGGGGGAAGCACTGAACCAGGCAGTGGAGGTGAATCCAGGACTCTCAAAAACATATTGGTTTTGATCTGCATCACAGTTCCTTTCTGACCAGCTCAGTACCACATCAAGAAATGCTTGACCTGTGACTCTTTGAAGAAAGTACAGCTCTGCTTATCAAATTTGGCTGCTGGAATGAGGAGCTGATCAAAGAGAACTATTCTGCTGCCAGCCAGGGTCTTCATTCCACTAAAAATAACTCTTCATAGCAGAGAAAGGCTTTAAAATATTGACATGGGGACACTGGCCTTTGCTAAGGACTCTTGTACAATATAAACCATAGGACAGTATGAACAGCCCCATTCTCTCGATTTGGGAAGGTGAAGAGGGGGCCTGGAGAGGAAAAGGTTCAAGCCACCATCCAGCAAAACAGAGACACCAACACTTGTGGAAAATAGCCAGGAAAATAAGACCCAAGTGAAAACCAGCTGACCTCTGGACAATAAACCACACTTCCCAGCACAAAGCTGTCTCCTTTCTCCCTTTTCCAGGTATTTGTGTCATCTTTCCCCATTCCCTCTTTTTGAAAGGTTCCTCTTTACCTTGACTTTTCCCTGATTGTTTTAATTCCATTCTCTCCTCTGTTCAGAGCTTCCTGACCAAACCCAGTGTGTCAGAGGTGGAGGGAGCAGTACCAGTCACCAGGAAACACTGCAGAAATGATTTTCCAAGTACAAGCTGAAATGAAATAACTCACTGTGGTGTTCCCATCAATCCTGTGGAGTCACTCCCAGCTCAATATTGATTAGATATGAAACAGCAACCCTTGGAAATGAACATAAAGCTCCAGACACTTCTCCAAACTCTTGCGATCCTTTGTGGTGTTCCACTTTTTCCTTTCTTTGCTTTCTTGCCTATTTTTTTTTTAATTTCTTCCTTTTCCTTCTCCCAGAAGTAAAACAACTGCAAACTTTCCCTGATTATACTTGTGTCATTCAAGTCCAATTCAGGAGCAAGGCAGCAAACAAGACCTCTGGGTATAAATCAAACACTGAAGTCCTCTATGTAGGGAGAAAAAAAAACACCTTCACCATGTGCTCACAGTAGAGAAAGGGGAAACAAAATTCCTTAGAATTACTGGTTTCTTTCCCTTTTCTCTTATTGTGTTTTTATTTGCGTTGGATGGGTGTCCTGTGGTTTGCAGCTTGTACACTATTAGATTTCTTCTTTGGGGATTTAATGTCCTGAATAATAATAATCTTTGGGGGATTTTGATGCTTGCTGGTTTGTATGAAGACTGGAAATGAAAGGAAGGTTATTACAGTGTACAATTATCAATTACCATTCATAATTTTTACTAATCTGGAAGCATTTAGGAGCCTCAAACACGCACAGAACCCTCATTGTGAGACTCCAGTCTGCAGTCCAAGGGCAGCTGGCAGAGGCAAGAAGTGCTTTAGCTGGTCAGGTGATGGAATCCAAAGGATCACACTAGTTATCAACCACATTTTCCTGCTAATTATCTTTTACCTATCACCCCTCTTCACCACTGATGTTCTTTTCTCTGGTCTCAGACCTGAAGGCATTTTATCTCATCCTTCTTTCCTGATTTCTTGATAACCTTATATCAAAGCTCTCCCTCTCCACTCAGTGCTGTGCTCACACACCTTCAGAGCAGAGACTGAATCCTTTGAGGATGCCATTAGTGGTGAGCTGAGCGGGCTCTGAGCAGTGGATAAAGTTTTCATTCAGAAGTCACTCTTCATGAAAATAGATGGGGAAAAACATAGGAATAATCGCTCTCTTTTCCCATTTATTTTCAGAAGATTAGACAATGCAAAGAACAGATACCCAGGTGTTTTGTTTGTTGTTTTTTTTGTACAAGGGACTTGGAAAAGGAGGAGGAAACAGGAAGGATGGAGGGAATAATATATGGAAATGGGCTGGAATGGCCAGATATGACATGAAATATATTATGGGGAAAAGGAAGGGGGAGTATGATGGCAGAAAAAGGGAACAACACCCAAGGTAGGAAGAGGAACTCACCTGGTCCTAAAACACTGGGGAAATTTCCAAAAAGAAAAGGCAGCTGGTATTACAATGAACACTGATTTTCTCCATAGTATGCTGGAATCACGTATGAATAATGGAAAGAGAGTTTGAAGTTCCTGTAGAAACAGCCTCAGAGTTTGTCTCCTGCCTCCATGTTCAGGGCAAAGGACTCACCAGCCACTGGCCAGGGGTGGTCACAGCCAGCCCCTGGTGAGGGCAAAGTGCTGCAGTCCCAAGGATGAGTCCACACCCAGAAAAACAGAGCTGTGAGTTCCTGCACAGGTTCTCTCACCCAAAAAAATTGATATTCTGGTGAAGTGAGGCAGCAGGTGACACAGAACAATTGTCTTTCTCACTTTTGGGCTTCTTGTTGCTGTACTATCCTGTGACAAACACGGCTGGGGAGCTTGGAAGGGCTGAGAAGTGAACAGAACCTTGTCCTGCTTCTGAATGAAGGGGAGTGAGTGACACCCAAAAGGCACGTGCACATGAGGGGTAGAACTGGGGAGGGACAGACACCCTCCTTCCACATGTCTGTGGGGTGTGCATCTTCCTCCATCCCCTGCTTCTCCTTCTCCCACTCCTCTCGAGGTGCCTTTCAGAGCTGCTGCTGTGGCAGGTGAGTCAGTGTGACAGCTCAGACACGGGGCAGCCCCCTCAGCTGCCGAAATGCCAGCCAATCTCCCAGCAGGCTCAGAGCCCACTATTATAAATGCATTATTTTTCTCCCTCCCCTCTCCTTCAGCTGGCGTGGTGAGTCAGTAATCAAGGTTCCTTTGTCGTGGTGTGGGGTGTGGGGGAGCTGCTGGTGGTGCTGGTGGGCACAGGGAGTGTGGGGCAGGTTTAGCTGCATCCTCATATGGATCTTGCATTCTGCTCCTTCCTTGGCTGAGAAAGCCCCACCAGCTGCAGTAAAGGGAGGGATGGGGGAGACAGCCCCTCTCTGAATTTTAGCATTCTCCATTCTGATTCTCAGTGGTGTTAAACAGAGACCAAGATCCTGCCCTGTTAATAACAGTTGTTCAGGAAAAGCCAGAGGGGGTTAAAAGGGAATTTAAAAATCCCAGCAGCTCTAATTCCAAAGTTCTGGGAGCATTTGGAGGAGCTGGTGGGCAACAAGAATAACGTCAGCCCCTTTGTTTGGAGCCTCTTTGCTGAGATGGGCTGCATGCTGTGGAAAACATGACAGCAGCAGGGAAAGGAGGGAGGGAAGGAATGGAGTGAAAGGGAGGACAAGGCAGGGGGTGCAAGGGGGCTGAATTTTCACTGACAGTTTGGGAAAGGGGAAGACAGCTCTGAGCAGAGGGGAGGGAGCCAGGGCTACTGCCAAGGGGAAGGGGACAGCCTAAAGTGATTTGGGGATGACATGGAGCTGAAAATCAACCAGTTCCTGCTGTGTGATCCCTCAGACATCTGTGAATGAGCCTTTCCCTGGGATGGCACAACAGCAGTGGTGGGTTGGAGCAAAGGACAGTGCAGCCTTGAGCAGCAAAAGCAGATGTCAAGGGAAAGGCAAGAACAGAGTAAATGCACTGGAATATATCCCTGGGATGCCTCAAGCCTGGTGGGGCTCAAGGATGTTCTGAACAATAGCTGTTGTGATGGTCCCAGGCATCATCATGTGGATTTTCCTCCTGTGAATTTATCCAAACACTTGGTAAAACTGAGCACCAGCAGCATCATCCAGCAAAGAGGTTCCACAACTTAGTACAATTTGCATCAAAAACCCTCTCCTGGTGTTTGTGGTGGTCTCCTTGTAGTAGGAGGGAGTTTAAATGATCCTCACCTTACTCAGCATCTCATAATTTTGTAGCCTGCTCATGTTTCCCCTCAGTCACCACTTTTCAAGCCAAGCTTTAACACACCATGGTGGTTTCCCTTACACTGCAGGACACCTCATGACAACTGAAACATCAGTGATTTTCACCATGACTTTGAGGTTTTTGTGGCACCCACAGCCATGGCCAAGCTGGCAGAGACCTCCCTTGGGTGCTGAATCCAGTAATCTCCCCAGAAGAATCAGCATGGGAAAACTGCAGGGAGGGAGTTGAGTGAAAGGGTGCAGTCAGAGAAGGTCTGGTATGAAACACCACTGGTCCCAAGACCACATTAATGCTCTTTCTTCTGTACCAGCTCCACCTTCAAGCACTCCTTCCCACAATTTTCCCTATGTGTGCACATGGCTTTGTGTAAAAATCCGTGGGTTTAGGAGAAAGGAGAGCAATCATTGTCCAGAGCTTTGAGAAAACTGTCAGTTTGTGACTTCCCATCTGGCTTAGGATTCTATTTGCCCTGCAGCTGCCAAGGATATGTTGTTCTTCCCATGGGTGTGAGC
This sequence comes from Neodrepanis coruscans, assembly GCA_013400695.1. Taxonomy (NCBI): domain Eukaryota; kingdom Metazoa; phylum Chordata; class Aves; order Passeriformes; family Philepittidae; genus Neodrepanis; species Neodrepanis coruscans. The sequence continues at coordinate 56,514 of VYZS01084612.1, read as the reverse complement.
AGAGCTGGGATCACCCTTTCCCTCTGCCTTTCCTGTTTGAAAATCGGTGTCTTATCTGCTGGATCAGTGAGTGGAGCAGTCATTTGTGTGAACACAACACCAAGGACACTGGAGCAAGTGGGACTGATCCCTTTTGGTGGCAACACAAAACCAATGTTTGATGTTCTTAAGTTGGCAGCAATCTGCCCCTTCTATTGGGTGAGTGATGCTGAAATGCTAGAGGAAGATATTACAAACCCAAACCTTTTTGATCAGTGAAATCCCCTGGATTTGTCTCTCCTGATTGACCCAGGGCATGATCAAAGTCTTCCTTTCAGTTGTGAGCATTCCTAAACCCTTTCTGATTACACCTCTCAGATGTAGGCTCCTTATTATCTAATGAAAGCTGACATGCAACAGTCACTTCTCTGGATGGGAGCACTGACTCTCTTCCAAATCTAAGTGTTTGTCTAGAGTTGCTTGAAATTAGTCAAAGAATTCAGAAGCTATTGGGGGAAGGAATAGGCTGAAATTATCTCAGTCTTAGATTTATTTTTTTTCTTGGAAGGTGAGTCTGAAAACATTGAACAAGTGTTCAAAGGCAGGTTGGAAGAGGTCTTGAGCAACCTGGTCTAGTTGAAGATGTCCCTGCTCATGGGAGAGGGGTTGGAATGTGATGATCTTTCAGGTCCGTTCCAAACCATTCAATGGTTTTATGATGCTGACAGCAAGAGGAGAGTATGAGTAGAGAAGAGAGTAGTGGACCTGCTGTGAAGGACACCAAAGAATACCCTGGACAGTGACCATGGGAGTTGTTCAGAAGGAAGAAGGGAATAATAAAATGGTATTTATTTTTCTGGCTTGTATGAATAAGAATTTGAGGATTGCAGAAGGTATAGTGAGAAGGGAAGAGGAAGAACCAACCCTCCATGAAAAAAATGTTTGCTGAATGCAAAGAGGTCTTTGACTCTGTTTTAGGGGTGAAATTACACTTAAAGATTTTCTAGCTTTGAAAAAAGTCTTTTTATTACAATATATTTTTTAGTTAATTGTGTATTGATTTGCTTTTTATTCTCAAGAAAAAATTAAGACACAGTTGATAGTTTGCTTAATTTATTATCTTCTGTAACTGCTAAATTGTCCAAAGCAAGAGGAAGGTCCTAAGGGAATATTCTCTGTGTATATCTCTCAAGAACAGGTGTGGGTTTTTTTCATCTTCTATAAAATTATTCTAACATAAAGCTCACCCAACCTCATGATGATGACAACAGTCTAGTGCATAGTTATGCTGAATAATATCATGCTCCAATGGTTACCAGTGATACCATGACAATAGTGAAATCAGATGTTGAGTGGCACAGCTCAGGGTTGGATCTACATTGATTTCTTTTCAGTTTGTTCCTTCAATTAATTGTGTCTTTATAGACTAGAATGTATTTTTCCTCTACTCTTTCATCTCAGATGCACCCACCTAAATTACTTTCTTTGTTATTTCGGTGTCATTTTCTGTATGTTACTTAAATGTAGCAATAAACCTGCTATGGGTGCTGGTATTTTTGTTGGGTGTAGGACTGGGTGAATGCACCCTACACCCAAGCTTCCCCAAGGCTCCCAGGCAGGTTTTTAGGTCCTCTTCCTCTTCCAGAAACTCTTAAACTTCCAGGGTGTTTTTTTATTGTTTTCCTCATTTACATTATTAAGCAAAATGTGACCACACTGTGCTTTGTACCACTTGAAAATACTTAGTCAGAGATAATTCCTTCCCAAGAAACCTGCCATCTGAGGAGACAAGATGAACACACACAGAGCAAGGATGGGAAGGTTATTATCCTTTCAGCGATGAGGATTTGCGGATTTTGGTAGAAAAGGTCAGCATCTTTCAGGGGTGACTCAGCCCAGCTTAAATCTGAGTCACTTCTCATGCCCATCTCTCTCTCTGTGGAACACAGAACAAGCCAGGGCCAGTGTGGTTCCTCCCATAGACATCTCCAGATGTTACTTTTATGATTGTATCCTGAATATTTGTGTGGAACTCAGTTATGTAAGGTGAGAACAGCTCTGAAATTTCCTTTGGGCACTTGAAACCTTCAAAGCTTCTCTTGAACTACCAACCAACCCACTCTCAAAAGAGCAGGGAGACACTTCAAAAGATGGTGACAGGAGACTGTGTGTTGGAAGTCAATGTGGAATTCTGATTTTGTGCATAATTTTTACCCATAGAACAGTTTAAAAAGTTCAACATTATTCTTTTTCGTTTCTACCCTCCTTTGGCTGGAATCATCATTTGTGTGCATTCATCCACATAACATCCTTAACAGAGCTTGCTGGGCTTTTTATAGAGATCAATAAAACTTAAAAGGTGGAACAACTGTGAGTTTCTCAAGTCCTCTACAAAAGGTTTGCCCAGGAGTGGGGTTGCTGACCCCTTTGGGGTGATTGTTTGGAAATAAAAGCCCAGGCAAAGATAAAGGCAAGTGAGTTCGGGAGAGAAAAGGGGATTGTGGAACTTCCAATGCAAGAAAATGCTACAAATGTTCAAGTCACTGGAAAGGTCAGAGCTACAAGCTGCAATAAAAACACAGGGGTAAGTCAAGCTGGTAATGAGCAAGGGCATAAATTGATGTTTTTATGTACAGGGAAGAAAATGAAAGGATTGGGAAAATATTTAGCAAAGCAGCTGTTGGGTGGATCCAGAATTGTATAACAAAGAGTGTGTGTGTGTGTGAGTATTTGAGGCTTCACTTCCTGATGTACATGGATACACTAATCTAGGCATTGATTTAGTGGGGGGAGAAAGACTCATAGAATGGTTTGTGTTGGAAGGGACCTTAAAGATCATCTTGTTCCCACCCTTCTGCCATAGGCAGAGACACCTTCCACTACACCACGTTGCTCCAAGCCCCATCCAACCCCAAAACCCCAGCCATGTGTCCTGCTCTCCACCAGTCTAACAAGGATTGTGGCTGCCCCTTTATTCACCACCTTGTTGCTGAGCTATTTTCAGCTGCATTTTAGGAGCCTTTTCCCTTCCATTCACTTTCCTTGGTGGCAGATGCATTGTTTCCTGCACTCAGGTAACTCACATACCTACAGTGGAGTAGCTCTGAAATTCCATGTCTGGCTGTGGCCAGAAGGTGCTGTGTGAAAATTAGAGCCATCATTACCTAAATGACATTTGGTTGCATAGCAGTAAAATCTGATTTGAGTGAGCTCTCATGAGCCTGCCCAGAAAATTGCACTGATCCCATCCCTCCTCACCACATTGCTGTACAGAAGGACTTGGTAGTGCACACCCAGAATTCCTGGTACTGAGGAGAAACAAAGGTCATAATTCCAGACACCCAGACCAGGAGTCCTTACACATCATTAAAGGGGTGGTAGTGAACATAACAGACTTACCAGAGGGACAGATGGCAAGTATGTGGCAACCAGAGCAGGCAATTTGATGTTGTGCAGAAAAGCGAGTTTGATTAGAGGAGTTCAACTCATAATTCAGTTCCAGACCTCAGCAGCACAGACACCATTTCTTTGCCAAATTAAGAATTCATATGTGTATGGGAGGGAAATGAGAGTGAACTTCAGGACCTCCAGCAAAGATAAGATGAATTTCAGGCAGTGGTTCAGACTCTGTCATATTTTGCCTGGAATATTTTTGCTTCCACAGTGCAAAGCAGAGCTCTTTGGAATGGAGCTCAGCCTGCTCAGGGCGTTGTTTGAGCAGGAAATTCAGATCACACTTTTCTGAAAAATGTAGACCTTGGTCAGAATGGCAAATGTCGGATCTAGAGTTGAATTCTCTAAAATCTCTGAGCGCTCAAATTTGGGATTTTTGTTTTGTTCTCTTCTACAGAACATGTAAGGCTGAAGCTTCTGCTTCCTTCTGACTTGATGTGTTTGTGGAAAAATTTTATTTTTAGGGTTATGCAAAAAAATTGTGTCCTACCAAGAGGTTGAATCCTAATTTTTACACAATTGACAATGTCTGAGCATTTTAAAACTTCGCTTCATTTTTTGTCATTTTTGTATATGTTGGTAAAAATAATAGTTACAAATCTACTCTGAAATAGGTTAATTTGAAAGCAATGAACATGATGGATTTTGGAAGGATGGAAGGAAAAATATATGTTCTCATAATCCCCTAAGAAGGGCCTCTTATGGAACCCTTCTGAGAACACCTTTCATGCATTTATTGCTCTTTCACTCTTCTCTCCCAACAATGAGCTGAGTAAGGTAAGGCAACAAAAATACAACCTCCAAAGAGCTAATGACCCAAACATGTTCTTATTTTGATTCCAGAAGGATTTTTTTTTTTGTTTAATTGTTTTAATTTGACTTAGATAACACATCCTCTTCTTAGCTACCAAATGTCATCCTTACCTGGACACTCCTCTGGAGCCTACAGAGAAATATAATTACATATTCATGCACCAGATGTAGCAGATCCACAGGGACTTGCACCACCATTTGGTCTAATAAAGGAACAGCTGGATTGAAGGGGGATGAGCTATGGAACAGAAAAAATACATAAATTATGAAGCATTTTCATCAGATAAAGTCCTGCTGATGTGCCACGTTCACTTTTCACTTAGAACCTGGAAGTTGGTTCTTCTTCTCCAACTCCATTGAAGACAATGCCTGATACTCTCCTAATGTTTAATGGAAATTCTCTTCTTTTTTTTCTCTTCTTCCCCACAAAGTGATCTTCTGTCATTCCTTTCTTATCCACCAGTAGCCCAAAGGTGTTATTCAGGAGAATAACCTTTCAATCTCACCAGAAGCCTTCCAAAGCTACAAGGCAAGAGGAAAAAATAAATTAATCTTTAATTTTACCCTTTGACTTCTTTCCTCTGACACTTGTTCTTTGGAATTATGCTTTTAAAATCTTCTGTTGGTTCTGATTATCATCTTTGCAGCCTCAGGACTGTCCTGGAGCTCTCCAGATTCTGATCTGTGTTTAGAATTCAAGATGAAATGCCCTCAGCAGCATTTCTTGGGCAGTTACTTACCCAGGGAAGGTTTAGATCATTGCTGGCTTGTCATGTGTGCTACAGATAAGCAAAACAAAATGCTCAGTAGCTTTCATCTTACTGACAAAGCAACATCCTGCAGTTTCCCTCAGGGCAAACTGTGTTTGAAAAGCTTTCCCCCAGTCTTTAAAGCCTTCTCCTGAATATTTTGATGGAAAAAAAGGCCAAAGGCAAGTGGGCTGCTTGTTGCTCAAACAAGAAGGATTCCTGTGTCCCTGTGGCCAAGGCAAACTTTTCAAATCTAAGTGACCTTGAGCATCTCCTGTGCAGATGAGCAGTGGGGAAGAGGCTGAACTGCGTCTGTCTCTAAAATTTTTACAGTCCCATCTATGGGTGCTGTGTGACAACACCATCATTATGGGATCTGAGTGACCATCACATAAACCAACAGCAAAAATCCACTCACAGTGGCCCAGACACCTCCTACGTGACTGTAGGTGTTTACCTGAAACACTTCTCTGCTGATCCAGGATCTCCTGCAGGCAGTGGAGCAACAGGAGAGTCCTACACCCCCAAGAGCTATTTTTTTCTTGAATGTGTTAAGAACTCTGTGTTACTAAAGCAGAAGACCAGATTCCTAATTTTAGTGCCTAATTTAACTTAGCCTGGAGTTTATGGGAAGCTGTGTATCTTACACTCTTCAGCAGATTATATGCACTTTCATTTGTGTTTAGTTTTCCATTTTGAGCTTTTTTTTTGCTTTTTTTTTTTTAGATTTTTTTTCCAGGCTTCTATATTATGTTGCAGAAGGGAAGATTTGGATATTGACCTTATCCTCACTACAAACATTTCAAAATTTCTTGGTTTAATTTACCTCTAGGGCAATTTCTTTTAAACCATGATATCCCTATCCACCAAACTTGGAATTTGATATTGCTGTTTTGTATCACCCTTAGGATCAGCTGGAAAGAGTTGTCATGGACTCAAGTGTTAATGCCTGTCTGGATCATCTGTCTAGGAACTGCTGCTCTGAAGGAAAAGTGAGTTGATTTTTTAAGGAAGGAAGTGGGAAAGTGGCCCTTTAGGCTGTCAGACATTGGATTGACCTGCCCTGACCTGGGAAATTTCTGGTTTCCCTCCTGATTATGAAGCTCTCACTGCAGCCCTTCCATTTAATCTACTGAGGTAAAATTCTGAATATCCAAATGGATGAGTTTGACACATCAATGGTGAGCACAACAAAGGTAGAAGTTTTCCACTGTTTTTTAGCACATGGGAACAAGTTGGAGCCTGGTGTGTGTCTCCTGGCTGGTACAAAAGGAAAGGAGGACGCTCACTTTGCAAGTACAGGGAAGTGTCTGCACAAGTCTCTCTTTCAGCTTCACATTCAGCTAAAAAGTGTTGTTCATCTGAGGATGAAAAAAGCTAATTCTATGCAAATATCAAGCAGCTTTACTAGCAAAAAAAAAAAGACTTTCAAGACTTTACTGCCTTTCTCCAGTGAGAACCTCAATTCCTACAGACTTGATACCTGCTTTAAAAAGTTTTTAGGTAAGGACACAATCTTTTCTATCTTCTCCCAGCCTGATTTTTTTTTTTTGCTGGAGGTTACTGCTCTACACTGAAGAGTTTAAACATCTTTAGTGTCTCTTCAAATTTTTAGATTACTTTTGCATTTCAGTTTTACCATTCACTTAGTTTTCAGTGAATGCCTGTATGCCCTTTGGACTGAAGAAATTAAGCTTCTGTTGCTGTTTTGAAAGAAAAAGCAGTTATTGATGGTAAAAACTGAGTTCAGTGCGTGGCAAATCTGACAGAGCTTCCCCTCACACAAGCACCTCTGCAAGGCTTTAGGAAGTGTTTCAATTTAATCTTGACACCCTCTGGGGTTTTACACCTGTCATAAAGGTGTTGGGTTATGAAAGCAGGAAAAGAACCACCACAGGAAGCCAATTTGTGCTTGCCCTTCCCAGCACATCTCTAAGAGGGAGTGGGCCAGGCAGGAAAATCTTGTATGAATGAAAAGGATCATCAACCTGTAAATATGGAAACTAAGAAGAAAATTTCAGAAGTGAGTGTTTGGGGGAAACAGGGAAAATTAAGACACTCCATTTTCCCAATGGAGTAAATATCAGCCACTTCTGAAAATATACTTTGATGGACCATTAGTTGATTCTTAGATTACAACTCCTGTATTCTAACATGGACACATTATTAACTCAGAGCTAAGTGCAGACAGAGAGATCTCCCATAGTACTTGTGAATGAATAGCTCCTGATGGTTTGATCTCTCTGTGTCATGAACATGAACATCTGAAGTAGTTCATCTACCTTCAATTACCTTGTCTGGTGTTCCCACAAACTGGAAAAGGCGAAACATAATCCACATTTTTTAAGAGTCTTGTCATTCTAATCTCTTTTCCCAGCAAGACCATGGATCAAATCCTGGAATTTTCCAGGAGTTTTCCTCCTGGAAACTATGCTAAGGCACATGGAAAACAAGGAGGTGACAACAAATGTGGCTTCACATGACTTTAAAGTTACAGAGGGCAGGTTTAGATGAAATATTAGGGAGAAATTGTCTCTAAGACACAATGAGGGAAGAATCCATGGTTTCTGATCAACCCCCCCTCTCAGCAGATTACTCAGGGGCCTCCTCCTACATTGACTATTGTCCTGCTGAAAAAGTTTTTCACAAGATCTAGTGATCATTTTTATTGTTACTTGGGTTTGTTTTCTCTTTTAGACCTTCATGGGAGGTTCCTGCAACTATCAACCATTTGTGGTGCTAGTGCTGCTGATGTGACTTCCAACTAACCTTGTCAGTGCTGTGGATGGCAGGGAATGGAGAGAGACTGACTGCAGGTAGGTCTAGAAAAACATCTCAGTACAGATGTGCACTGTGTAGGATGTAGGACTTGACTGAGTTCTGAAACATAAGGAGGAAAAAATATCCTCTTCCCTGTAGCCCAGAGATTCCCAGGCTGTGGGTGTTACTGTACACCCACCTCTGAAAACCTTCCCCAAGCAGTTGTCTACAGAAATTAGTGCCTGCAGAAAAACTGCAGTGAGGAATATCTTGAGCATGGTCACCCCAGATTGTGTCATGACTTCTTCGCTCTCCGTTGTTGGTTTTTATCCATCTGTTGTTTCTTGTCTCATCTTTCATCTACAAGGACTTGGCAACATGGCCCATGGATTAGACCTTCGTCTAGGGAAGAGATAAAAGCAAAGTGTAATGAAAGGTAAAAGTAGAAGTTAAAGATGTTGTCAGTCTGAAATATTATCAGAAAAAGAACCAAGTTAATTCTTCCTCTCCCATGTTGCTGTTAAAGGGCAACCAGGCTTTGGCTCTTCCTCCATCAACTATTGGATCATGAGGGTGATTTTTCTCTGGTGGTTTCTCTAAATTTGCTAAAATCTGGAAAAGTATATCCTACCTCCAAAGCCTGTATTTCTTGATGAATTGTTTCTGGAGCTGTCTGATAAACACTCCATGCTCTATCCTCTGCTCAGGAACACATTAATGGATGAGTAACAGAACAAGAAATCCCTGTAACAGGGTTTTCCTAATGCAGCAAAGCATTCCTGGCTTTGGGAACACCAGCATTTCAGCATAGGTGAAGATTGATTGATGATATTAATAATGTCAAATTATATTCCTCTTTTCTGCAATACTCCCAGGTTATTTTACAGATAATAAGTATGAGACAGACAGGTGCAATGAGTCCTACAATGTTTTAATTTTGTCTGATTCATTGCTTCTATCATATTTTATTGTTTTCAGAAGGAGATACTTGGGAAATTTAGACTTATACACTAAATTAACCTCAGTGGAAATTCCACAGAGAGTACCAGAAATTGTTTTGACACGTTGAGAAGAAAGAAGGTGACCTCCACAGTTAAGTCTCCTGAGAAATTAAAAAAAAAATAATCTGGTTATCATTTTAAGGAAATCAGCCCTCTGTGGTGGTGTCCTATATTTTTTTAGCTTCTTGTTCAATTCCAGCCTTTTGATCAACCACAACCCCTGGTAATTTCTAACTCAGGGCTGACAGTGGATGACAAGGTGGTTGATCACAGAGTACCAGGCCCTCAGTCAGGGTCATGTCCATGTGCTTATGTTGTGGTTTTACCACAAATTCAGTGATTTTGGAGCAGAGACTCTGAGAGAAGTCACAAACACACCCCAAAAATGAAGAGAACACACAAACAATCACAGTTTATTTTGCGCAAACACCAAAACCCGACAAACAAAGTACAAAACAGACAAATCAAATAAATAATTTTTTTCCAGGGCCCTCGTTTGGGGTAGGGACGCTCTGGCGAATAGTGCTTGTCTCTCTCTCTCTCAGGGCCCAGTAAAGAGACTCCACGGTATTTAGAAGGGAGTGTGTGGTCTTGAGGGCCCCTTAGCCTTGAACTCCTGGCCGGTTTCGACTGAGGAGAACAACTTAAGAAGATTACAAAACCGCGCCCCTCCCCCCTTTCCTCCCTTTT
>VYZS01084612.1:1799-46556 GCA_013400695.1 Neodrepanis coruscans | reverse complement strand
CGCCGCCGCCAGCTCGCCCGCTGCCACTGGCCATCATGGCGCCATCACCCGCAGCCCCCGGCGCGCGCGGCGGCTCCGTTCCCGCCGCGGTCTCCACAGGCGCGACAGAGCGGGGCTGCGGACAGTCCCATCAGAGAGTAGCAGGGGAGGAACGGTTTTATCCTCTCCAACCTACAACAGCTTATATGATTCAGCTCCTGCTCTTGGCTCTTCTCTGGAGGAGCCCGAGATCTGAATTCCTGCTTGACAGCCTTAGCAGAAAAAATAAGGACTGAAAAGTTAAAGGAAACGTGACTTCTGCTCCTCCAGAAGGTCAAGTACAGTAATGGGATTGTATAAGGAAAAAAACCTGACTTGTCTCTTGCCTTCCCTACCAGAAATGTAGGGAAATGAAAGCTAGAAAGTCTACAGCTTTTGAATCTGTCCTGGGAAGATCCTTCTACAGTAGAATCACAGAAATTTTTGGTTTGAAAGGGACCTTCAACAACACTTAGTTCCAGCTCCCCTGCATGTGCAGGGACACCTTCCACCAGATCAGGTTGCTTCAAGCCCCATCCAACCTGACCTTGAACACTTCCAAGGATGGGACATTCATAACCTCTTCTGGCAACCTATTCCAGGCCCTCACCACACCCACAGTAAATAAAGTTTTCCTCATATCTAATGTTAAGTTGTGTAGACCTGGTGGAAGGACACGGAGCAGGATGTATCTGACATGCTGTGGATCTGTGGGAAAACACTTGTCACCAGCAATGGCAAGGAACTGATGCTTGGTCCCTTCATGAGATGCCATTTCTTGTATGAGGTAGATGAGAGTGGCTTTGAAATTCTGTGAATTTGTAAGGTGAAAGCCACAAAAAGTAAGGGTCAGGTTTTCATGAGTATTTAAAAATATATCTTGGTGGGTTTATGAATGAGCAAAAGCAGCTTCTGATCTTTGAATGTAATGAAAGGAAATGGGAGTTAAAGGATAACCTCAATTTTGTGTTCCTACATACAGCACCAAGGCCTTGTTTTCAAAGGCATTCAGGTCCAGGAATAGCATCAGGAATGGGAAGTAAGGCAGTGGGACAGCAAAGGTAGAGCACTGACTCTGTGTTCATAATGGAAATGTTGTTGATTTTCTGCAAAACTCAGAAGTCAACAAAGACAAGAAATTCATCAGAGAAGGATGCAAGCAATATCCATCTTTCTTTCCTCTAGATAAGAAAGCTGATTGAAAAAATAGAATGAGTTAAATATTTAAATGTGAATTTCTCCCTCCTACTCCACTCCAAAATTTTCAGAGTACATAGCTGGGGAGGTTTTACTTTTGCTACCTGTCCAGCTAATTAATACCTGCCAGTTTACTTTTCCCACTCTTGCTATTTTTGGACTGCTATTTTATTGCAGGGGGAAAAAAAAGATGGAGAAAAAAAGAGAAAGGGGAAAGAGGGGAGGAGAAAGGTGAAATAAAAAAGAAAAAAAAGAGTTGAATTTCACCTCCTCTGACAAAAAGAATGCAAGTCTGATGTTAATTCAAATACTGAATCTCTTTCAAACTTTCTCCACCTTTTTCCCCCTCATTTAAAGATTTTTATGCTTTTTAAGTCATGCTATGCACAATGAGCATTCTACTAATTTTCTCCATAGCAACTTGTTTGTATTGGTTCTTTTTTCTTTCTTTTTCCTCCTGCTCACTGAAGGAAGTCTGTCAATGACCAGCTTGATAAAATGCCTTTATAGTTAGTGTTAAATCCAGGGATGAGGCTGTGAATTAGTGTTTGCAGCAAACAGCAGATGCAAACAAGTCTTTGCTACACAGTGACAAAGCAGATTTCTAGAAGGAAAAAAAAGAAGTGACAAAGAGAGTTTCTCAAGTTTTGGTCTGTTTGGGATTTTTTAAAGTCAGGATGTGTTCAGTCTTGCTAGGCTGAGTTTGAGCCAGATGCTTTTCCATGTAGGCACCCTGACAGATTACAAGAAGGGTTGGAAGCATCACTGCAAGGCAGTGGAGCTCATCAACATATTGCTGGCAGCAGCACTGGAGTCCCTCTCCATCCTTCCAACTGATCATCTGTAAACGAACAATAATAACCCAGGGTTGAGTTCACAGTCTCGATTTATGGGCATGAACTAAGAATTCATCACCACTTCAGTTATATTTCTCCACTAAAGAAGTAGCCAAGGCCTGAAAACAACAATTAATGTTGATGTATTTGGATGTGCAGGCAGAAATAAACCCCAGCACCTCACCAAGCCATATGTGACCCTGGAGTAAATCAAAGGAACAAGAAAACAAGAAACTCAGAGGAGAGCCCCATGCTTTGCTGTTGTGCCAACCCATGTCAAGCTGCTGAGCTTTGAGGCAGGTCTGACAGGTCCACAGATGCAAAATAATCTGGGCTATTCAAATGCTGTGCACAGGAAGGAATTTCTGATGCAACCTTCTTCCTTCTTCCAGCCAGATGATTGTTCAACTCATGTTCATCTCCCTGTTGTGATGGTGGGCACATAGGAATGACATCCAACATTTTAAGGACCTCATAGGTCAAGTCAAAAGCCAGTGTGAGAAGTCTGGGCATGTTTCTAATTATTCAAGACAGCTCTGGGCAAGCTTCAATTTAATTTCCATGATTATAAATTGACTTCCAGGAGCCCAAGAGAGCTCTGATAGGTAAACCATTATAGATCTTTCCCAATATCTTTTCCACAGCAGGTTCCCTCACTGTCAGGGGCATTATTGCCTTTATAACAGGAAAGCCTTGCAACTACAGCAGAACAATATCTGGTTACCAGATTTGTAACATTTCTATTGCCAGGCAGAGAAGATTGACCTCATCTCATACATTCAGGATGATATTCTGATTTATCTGATTTATCTTTAGGGATGAGATTTGTCCCACTATTTGTGTATCTCCACAAGGGAAGTGAACACTGAACAATTCAGTCTGGCCTCTCTTTCTTCTCAGAGGAGACTGAGTGGCACTGATGAAGTTCATGACAAGATTTGGTTTATCCTAAAGATGCTTCTCTGAGTTTTGATGAACTACACTCCTACCCTCTCTGAATGTGCTGACTAATTCTCCATTACCACAATAGGCATCAGATAGTAATACTAAATATGGTCTGTTAAAACTGGAAAGGTTGATCCCAGACAACTTATCTACAAGCCAGGTAGTGGAAATACTTGAAAACAGCTCCTCTATATCTGCATCTCAGAGTGTGATTAAACCCATCCCATGATAAATGTGTTAATAAAGTGAGCAACCATCTAATGAGAGTGTCCACCTGCCTTAGGATTGACCAGTGGCTCAGTTTTTTGACAACTGAACTGGACTGTGAGATATGTACCATCACATGTCTGTATGGAAAAGTATCTCTTAACACTGATGGCTCTAAAGCCTGAAATTTCACTCTGGGAATGTTTTTTTTTTGAAGATTCTTCAATAGAAAAAGAATCCAGGTAGGTTCTTCCAGTATTAGAACTCAACCAGATTGTGATAGGGGCTAATCCCAGAGACTCTGCAAAGATGAAGGATGGCATCCAGGGGCCACTGCTCCATGGTACCAGGCACTGTACCAATACAATTCCACCTGGATGGAGTTGTCCTCTCCTTTATTTTCCATAGCCTGCTCTGGAGAAAGCAGTCCTGCCATTCATACCTTTGTCATTCATCCAGAATGTCATTCATATTCAGACAAACAAGAAAGAAAGAAAGAAAAAAAACCCCAAACCCTCCATTCTTGTTATTAAAGGCTTTTTTTCAGTGTTCCTGTTCCTGCAGCAGGAGCTTAAACCTAAACTCATAGATTTCTGTAGGCCCAGAAAACACCTTGTGTTTATTGCCACTGTGCACCAGACTCCTGCCACTGACCTTGATGGGAAAACTCCTTAACCCACTTACTGAATCCCCAAGTCATCTTGAAGCCAGAGAGTAACAGTTAATAAAGTGCCTGCCAAGTTGTCACCGTGTTTTCAGCTGACCTGTATTTTGACTTGTTACATGATTTGCTGTGCAAGAAAAACCAAGGGGTAACACCCCTAATGCTGAGCACACTGAGAGGGCACTTGAGAACAGGATTGAACTGTGGTCCTGCCCCTGAGCTACACCTGCAAAAATTCAGAGAATGGGAGGAGAGGAGAAAGGAAGAGTAAAGAAAGAGAAAAGAATAGGTGGGGGGTTTGGAGGAGAGGAAGGGAGGGAAGAAGGGAGGGAGAGAAGGAGGAAGGAAGGAAGGAAGGAAGGAAGGAAGGAAGGAAGGAAGGAAGGAAGGAAGGAAAGGATATCACAGAAAGGAGGGAGGGAGAAAGGAAGGGAGAGAGGGAGGGAGGGAGGGAGAATTCAGCCATCTCAGCCATATATTCACTGCATTTCTGAGTTCCTCAGAACAAGATCAGTTTGGGAAGGAGCTGAGTTATGCATTTAACTTGCTATGTGTAGCAGAGGGGACACTGAACTCATTCACTTTAGGGAACAAGTGACACATGAAAACACAGAATCACAGAATGGTTGAGGTTGGAAGAGACCTCTGAAGGTTTTCTGCTCAAGCTGGTTCACCTACAGCCAGTTGTCCAAGATCATCTCAGATGTCTTTTGGATGTCTCCAAGGATGGTGACTTCAGAAACTCTCAGGGCAATTTATGCCAGTGCTCAGTCAACCTCACAATGAAAGTGTTTGCTTTGTTGTTCAGAAGGAAATTCTTGTTTTTCAAGAATTTGAATTTCTGCCTATTGTCTCTAGGCCTGGCACTGAGAGCCACTCAAGAGATCTTGGCTGTCCTCTTCTCACCCTCTCTTCAGGTAGTTTTAGGCATTAATACCCAGGCTGAACAGTCCCAAACTCAGCGTATTCTCATGAAAGAGATGTTCCAGTCCCTTCATCATCTTCATGTCCCCTCATGGACTCTCCAGTGCCCGTGTCTCTCTTGTACTGGGGAGCCTGGAACTGGACACAATGCTTGGGTGTGTCTTATCAGTGCTGATTTCTTCCTAATATCCCATCTGACCCTGCCCTCTGTCAGTGAGAAGCCATTCCCTCTTATCTTGTCATTCCATGCCCTGATCAAAAGTCCCTCTCCAGCTCTCTTTTAGCCCCTTTAGTCACTGGGAAAGAGTTCTAAGGTCTTTCCAGAGGCTCCTCTTCTCCAGGCTGAACAACAGCAACCCTCTCAGCCTGCCTTCATAGCATAATTTTTAAATTTCTTTAAACATTTTGCCCAAGTTGGAATTTGCTGTTGGTGTTGTAGCCAGCTCCTTGCTCTTGGTGCAGTGATGAGAGCACTGGAAGCTTTGCACTTGCAGTGACACAATTGCTACTGCTGCTACCTGGCATTTCCATGCTTCCAGGCTCAACTGAACTGACAGTGTTGGAAAGACAGTGTAAAAGAGAAAGAAGAAAGTTGACAGCTCCTTAAAAGCCTGGTACAAATAGGACAGTGCTTGACGTAAGGCTGTTCCAAAATCAGTCACTTGAACTTGATTTGCAAAGCTTGCAAAAAGCTGCTTGTCGCCTGGATTTTGCTGGGAAAGGTGGGTTGATGTGGTACCTCTGGGTTTAACATCCTGGGCAGATGCCATCAGTAAAAAACAGAGAGGAATTAGAGCTGAAGAACAGAGATGTGTCCAAGAGCATCTGGCTGCAGTATTTTCAACTGTTAATGCACATACACATGCATATAGGGATTGAAAAATACCACTTGATGGGACTGAACAGGAGAAGACCACCACTGCCCCAGTGTTCTTCATTTGTACAGTCCCTTAAAAAAAAAGAAAAAGAAGTATAATATTGTTATTTCTCTAAAAGCTCTCGTTTGACTGTCCTTTTTCTTTAAATGGCACTTTTTCAGTACTCAGGAATTTGAAATCTTCCTTCTCAGCACCACTTTCTGCTCTGTGGCTGAGTACAGGCCACTGAACCATCCAAGAATGAAGACTCATTTCACAACGAGGTGAGTCTCTTACAACATAGAACAAATCATCCTCCAGAACTTTCAGCCTTCCTCTGAAAGTCCAGCTAGGATGAGATAATTAGGGAAGAACTACAGGTCAGGTGAATCCTACACTAAAAATGACCCATCACACCATCATCTGAATTTGAGACCCCAGCTCTCTGCAATGCAGTTGGTGCATATTCTGACCACTGATTCTCTTACTGATAAGGGAGGTGATGTCATGTCCCTGACCTGTGTAGAAGAATCCACATCCATATATCTTTT
The DNA here is from genome assembly GCA_013400695.1 of Neodrepanis coruscans. Classification (NCBI taxonomy): domain Eukaryota; kingdom Metazoa; phylum Chordata; class Aves; order Passeriformes; family Philepittidae; genus Neodrepanis; species Neodrepanis coruscans. The sequence goes on along the minus strand of VYZS01084612.1, from coordinate 40,357 downwards.
AAACACCCCAAGGGATATTTACCCCATCACTTCCCTGGGCAATCTGTTCCAGTGCTTGATAACCCTTGTGGTGAAGAAATTTTTCCCTAATATCCAATCTAAACCTCCCCTGGTGCAACTTGAGGCCTTTTTCTCTCTTCCTATCACTTGTGATGTGTTCTCACTGTTCCTTTTTTACTGTTGTTCTTGCTTTGATATAGACCACGGTTTCCTACACACTTGCAGAAAGCAGATCTTTAGGGATGCTTCCCTCTAGGAAGATTGCAATTTTTCGTGTGTTTTTTTTCAATCTAGTCTGCAGAGATGTCTAAACCAGTTGTAGAGAGCCAAGAAAGAGCTTCTAGCAATTAAAATGAAGAAATACTTGGAGTTGGGCTTTTGCAGTGGTTTGGGAAACCCTTTTGTTTGCTCTTTTCCAAAGCAACTCTGCAAGACTGTGAGTTCTTGGGAAACTTTGGCATCAGTCCAGGTGTGGCTGAGAGAGAGAGACCAAGAGAAGCTGAAGATTGTCAATATCAGAACAGCAAAATAATGATAAAAATATTTGAGTGAGAAATGTCCAGATCAGGTGCCCTTTCATTTAGGAGGTAGGACAGCAGCTGTAATTTCCTACACTTGGGGCACTGACATAGGTTGCCCAGGGAAGGGGTGGATGCCCCATCCCTGGAAGTGTCCAAGGCCATGTTGGATGGGGCTTGGAGCAACCTGGGATGGTAGAAGGTGTCCTTGCCCATGGCAGGGGGTTGGATGATCTTTAAGGTCCCTTCCAACCCAAAACAGTCTATTATTCTGTGATAAATGGATGTTTTAATGTTGACCTGCATCAATTCTTCTGGTCATGGAAATGAGAAAGTAAATAGATAACCAGGGTACAGCAGGGAAAGCATCAAATCAAGTGTGGCTACATGGAAAATTCATAAATAATGGAGGAAATTTTATAAATAATCAGTGCTGAGCAAGATAGAGCTCTCTCCTGGCCCCACAGGAGGAGAGATGGCTCTGTGTTTGCTCGGGAGGAGGATGGAGGACTCCCTGGGCTGTGATGGAAGGGCATAAATCTATCTGGATCATCCCTGTGTCAGCAAGAAGCAATAGGCACCCTCCACAGGACTCATGTCCCTGCAGGGTCTCTTCCTGAGGGCGGGTGAGATCACCCCCTCATTTCTCAGAGTAGCAACTGCTGATTCAAAATTCAAATATTTTGTAGTCTCCCATCCTCTGCCTGTCAGTGTACAAACATTGCAGCCCTCAGCAGTGCTAAGCAGCAGTAAATCAGCTGTGTGGGAGAATGCTGGGAGGGAAAACTGAACCTTGTGGGGCAAAAGCACATGTGGGTAACAAGGGGAAATTAAAAATACTCCCTGCCTTGCTGATGCCTTCTCCATCTTGCAGGGACCTCTCTCCCCTCAGGGCTTCAGCCTCCCCACGTGGGAAATGCTGAGGCCAAGAATCCATTTGTGTATCTTGCCATGCTAAACAAGCACTTCCCAAACCACGCAGCTCTCGCTACAGGGATGTCAGGAGCTGGAAACAGGAGGCCTGAAAAACCCTGAGACCTTCAGGCAACTGTCTTCTTCATCGTTCTGGAGCGATTAAACTGCACATTTAATTGCTTTGATATATATTTGTTTTACATGAATGCAAGACCCAGCTAATCTAATTGGCTTATTCGCTCTGATGTCGCTAACAATGGACCTTAAACTGTACATAAATGACCGTTAAATTATGAGCTATCAGAGAGATCTGCAATTGGATTTGGAATGTGAAATAAAATGAGGGCTTGGAGAGGCAATTATTAGTTTTTATTTTTGCATTTTTTTATCTTTTTTTTTTTTTAAGCAGCCTTATTATCTCTACAAGATGCTTTCTTGAGAGACAGAAGTTCCTGTTGGAAAATCAATAACAGAGCTGCTGTGATAGCAGCAGTAACCTGTCGGGTTTCAATTAGTGTTTGGGAGAAGTTGATCCTGTTCCCTGAGCTTGTCACTTGCTAACACTAGTGAAATTTTTGTGCTGATTTGTTGTTTGCAGCAATTTGAACGCTTGACAGCAAAAATTTGGACCAGCAATAATGACAGAATGATCTTCAGGCAACACCATAATTTGTTTTTTTGTCCCTGTCTTCTTGGACTCCTGAAGAACCCTGAGACCAGGAGAGACTTTAAAGTGTTTTATGGGAAATGCATCAGTGAGGAGATGAGAGTTGTAGTCTGCTGCTCTCACAATTTGGGCTGTTTCTATTCTGCATCTAAACAGAAGACTGGATGATTTTTTGGGGTTTGCTCAGACTTTGAAATTAAATATTTATACAGCACCTAAAACACAGAGGACTTGATATGAAATGGAAAGTTGGTTTCTACAGTCCAAACACAAAGTATCCTGAGATGCTGTCTTCAGTCTTGGTCACCTCTTAGTTGGGCATCTCCACCTAAGCTGCCCTCCTGGGCTCAGCTGAAGCTGGACAGGTCTAGCAGGGAGATCAGAGTGGGAATCCACATTTGTGGACTCTTTGATAAGACCACACAGCAAACAGCAAAAGAGGAAGGGAGACAACACCCCTCAGAGGGACACAAGCTCAGCTAGGTGTATCACAGGCACCATTTTTTAAGACATTCATGTGAACTGGTTGTCTTTTCTTACCTCTTTGGCAAGGAGTTTTCCAAGGCTGACTGCCCTTGGGGAAGCCAGATTATCTCATGTCCTTCATCTCCTGTCACAAGTTGACCCCTGGGTACCCCTTATCATAAATCTCCACTGGTGCAACCCTCAACTGATCCACCTTAGATCTGTTCTCACTGCACAGTTTTACATTCAGGCTTCCTTTTTGTTTCCCTCCCCAAAGACATAGAAAGTGTGTTGCAAGTGAAAGGTCTGTCCGTGCTGCGTGAGAAGATAAGTTTTGCCTTTAAATCAAGATTGCTTCTCACAGGTCAACCTTTCAGGGGTGATCAGCTGCCCTGCTGTGCTATGGATTATGCCCCCAGTTGTGCCTCAAAGCAGAACAGTGCAGAAACAAAAAACGTTATATAAAGAGGGAGCAGAATTCATCTCACCTGCATGACAGGATGCTGGATACAGGGTTTTGAGATCAAAACAAAGATCAGGTCTTCTTGGTCTTTACTGAAGCCAGATCATCAGGGTAGGTGGAAGAGTCACTCTCCAGGAGAGGTCAAGTTCTTCATCTTTTCTCAGTGTTGAGAAGAGAAAGCTCCAAGAACAACTCACTGTGACCTTCCAGTACTTACAGGTCTCTTATAAAAGAAGTGGGAGTGCGACTATTTACACAGCAGAAGGTTATAGGACAAAGGGGAGTGCGTTTAAACTAAAGGAGGAGAAGTTTAGATCATATGTTAGGAAGACATTCTTTACTCAGAGGGTGGTGAGACAGTAGAAAAAGTTGCTCAGAGAAGCTGTAGATGCCCCATTCCTGGAAGTGTCCAAGGCCAGGTTGGATGGGCCTTGGAGCCACGTGGGACAGTGGAAGTTGTCCCTGCCCATGGCAGGGGGTTGGAATGGGATGAACTTTAAGGTCCTTTCCAACCCAAACCATTCTATGATTTTATGATCCTTCCAATTGACTGGGAAGGGTCTCCTGGTGAGTGGTTATCCTGAGGTGTCTGGGCTTTCAGATATTCAAATTTTAGTAAAGAATTCCGTGGTTGGAAACTTGTTCACAGCTTTGCATCTGCATTTCTTTATATGTAAGAAAAATCAAAGCTTCTCTCCCTCTCATGTGCTACCACATGAAAGTTTCTGATCCCCCAGTGCCCCTCATGGAACAGATGTTTGTGAGAAGGGAGTATCAACACCATGTCACAGAAAGTTTGTAAGTAGAATTCTGACAAGATTGATTTCCTTCTTCAGACAATGACTCCTTTATTAGGAGATTCTTGAACACTTAATTATTAATGTACATTATTAAAGAACACTGTGGGATTCATAGACACACACTGGAGAAGGCATAGCCCTAAAGGTGCAATGTGTCTGACAACTGCACAAACATGCAATATTTTTTAAAATGTAGAATTTAGCTCTAAATTTATAAATAGATGAATTTTGCACCCCACTAGAAGTCTAATAAACTAGAATTTTATTTTGCAACTTGCTCTGAACCAGTCAAAAAAATTCCAGCTGAAAGAATTTTGTTGGTAAAGGTACATCCCAAATTGACAGAAACTCCACATGAATTTTTGAACAAGGGAGTTGATTTCTTTTTTTTTCATCTCCAGAAAAACAAACAAAATCCACATATTTCACTCCGTTCTTCTCCTAAAAATAGACACTTCCTTTTTATTTTAATTTTCTTTTAATTTGAACTGGTGTTCCATTTAGATATTTTTTTCTATTGTGCTGAGGAAACACATTAGAAAGCTTGAAAACAACATGAAGAAATTCACTGTGGGCGTAAGACAACATTCATTTAAACTCGGATCTGCTGGGCTTGTTCACCCATTTGTTTGTTTTCCATTTTCAGTTAGCTGATTTTCTTTTCTTTTTCTTATACTCATTTGAGATCTGCCTCCAACGTATTCATTTATTTGCTTACCTTGCGGAATTGGCAGCAAAAATGAAAAAAACAATTATTCCCATATCTCAGTTTAGGAAATAGAGTATCACAATCAGTGCCTACAGGAGTCCAAGAATTGCTCTAGATCTCCAGATAACATTTTAATTTAATTGAGAATAAATAACAGACATGATAGAAATAACAAGGGAGCAATGATGATGATAATAATGAAAATAGTAATAAAAAGATGGGGAAGTTTACCCAGAGAAGCTGTGGATGCTCCATTCCTGGAAGTGTTCAAAGGCCACACTGGACAGAGCTTGAAGCAACCTGGGGTAGTGGAAGGTGTCCCTGCCCATGGCAGGGGTGTGGATCATCTTTGAAGTCCCTTCCAACCCAAACCATTCTGTGATTCTATGAGATTTAAGCAGCTGGGGATCAGTGGGTGTGAATGAGTGAAACCCCAACTCAATGCCTTCCTTGAAGGGCTTCTTCTAAAATCTCCCCATGGGGTGAATATCAGGTTTCACTTACTGCTCCCACCTTAATCCCTCTCTGCCCCTCTCAGGCCTGGCAGTGGTTGTCCATGGAGTGTTCAGCACTGCCCCGGTCTCTCCCGAATTGCAGTTCCCAAATCAGGAGCAGAGACCGTGAGATGCTGATTTTCCAGGGAAGTTGCTCTGCCAACAAAAAGAGGAGCAGCAGCTGCTGAGCTTCTCTCAGCTGAAGCATCACAGTCCCATCTACCTGACTGCATGCACTCCACTTGATTTCCAGTCCCAGTTACTGCTGGGATGCAGCAGAGTTATGCCTAATATGCATTAGACAGAGATGATCCTGGTGTTGGAAGAGTTTCATTCACTGTTAGGCAAGTCTGTAAGTCTTTCAGCGATAGCGAACCATTCCTTGGGTTTCTACTGCATCATGACCATAGACTGTCAAATTTCTCAATTGAGCTGAACCTGTGAAATTCAGCCAGAGGATCCTGTTTCCCTTTGCTCAGCTATGCAAAGCCAGCCCAGCACCAGAGAGATGAGCCAGAGGTCTGGATTATGCTTTCTGCTACCACTGGGAATGGAATATTTTGTAAGGCAGACATCATTCACATACATGAGGGCATGTCTTTTAGAATCATAGAAGAGAATCACAGAATGACCTGGGTTAAAAAAGACCTTCAAGATCATACAGTTCCCTGTCATGGGCAGGGACACCTTCTGCTAGACCAGGTTTCTCAGAGCCCTGTCCAGCCTGGCCTTGAACACTTCCAGGAATGGGGCACCCATAACTTCTTTGGACAACCTGTGCCGGGGCCTCACCACCCTCACAGTGAAGAATTTGTTCCTAATAACTAATCTAAACATCCTTCCCTTCAGTTTGAAGATATTCCCTCTTGTCCTGTCACTCCAGGCTCTTGTAAATACTCTGTCTCAACCTTTCTTGTAGGCTCCCTTCAGGTCATGTAAGGACACAATTAGATCACTCCAAAGCCTTCTTTTTTTTCCAGGCTGAACAATCCCAGTTCTCTCAGCCTTTCCTCACAGCAGAACTGCTCCATCCTTCTGATCATCTTAGTGCCTCCTCTGGACTCACTCCAGCAGCTCCATGTCCTTCCTGTTCTGGGACCCCAGAGCTGGAAGCAGCTTTGCAGGTGGGGTCTCAGCAAAGTGGGGCAGAGGGGCAGAATCCCCTCCCTCCTCTGCTGCCCACTCTGCTTTTGATGCAGCCCAGGGCACCATTGGCTTTCTGGGCTACAAGTGGACGTTTAGAAAACACCTTTAAATTCTGACTTTTGGGAAGAGGAATATTGAGAGCTGACTCTATTGAAATCCGTGCTACATCAGATCTGGTGAGATGGAGTCTGGGGTTTGATTTGAAGCAGGATACTTTGGTAGGCTGAACACGCTGCTTCTGGAATGGTGCCCACAGGGCTATGGCAGCACCTTCTGCAACTCCATTTGTCTGTGCTACCGAGGCTGACAAACAACAGCATTTTAGCTGAAAAACAGGCTCCATCAAAGCATCTCTGCATGCTTCCCCCAAGTGAGAATAACAAGGGACTTTAAGAGGAGGAAAAATCTCTGTTTCCTCCTTCCTTTTGGGCAGGAGATGTAACTGGCTTAGTCCATGTGGCTTTTTTTTTTCCCCTTCTATTTTTGCCTTTCTTTTCTCTGAACAAGCAGCTAGAGATGGTTAAGACCAGAAGACAGGCTGTTACGAGAGCCTTAGTCCTTTTTACATCACCTAATTATGCCGTTGTCACCTTGTCCATGAAAGTTTTGGTACAGGGTGACATTTTTAGGGACTCTTCCAATGATCCATCCCTGCCCTGAGTGCTGCTGGTTCTCATTCTGGGACAGGGAACCAGCTGTGGCCTAACCAGAGTCTATATCTAAACCATCTTGTCACTAACTAGTTTGGCATTTTCCCTGTGGTTTTTCTCTGCACTGGAGACATTTACACTGGGTACCCAATACTCTGCATGTGTTTCACAGTTATATTTAGCTTGAAAGTATCTGACTCAACAAGTAAGAAAGATTCATCTTCACAGATATGTATTATTCTGATGATGAGAGATACTGAAGATCAGCATAAAATCTATTGTTCCAAATTCATTTGGAAATTGTTAACAAAACCCAGCACAAAACAGAAAACAGTTTGGTGGCACAGTGTTGTTCTTGCTTAAAATTTTGGATGAGCTCAGGATGATCTGGGTTGTCACCTGGTTTAGTGATCAACTCTTCCTTTTAAAATTCAGTCCTTTACCAAGTAAATGCTAGAACCAGCCTGGAAGCCATATGCAGACACCCTTTCGAAAATGTTTGGTGATTTTTTCGTCTTGGATTTGTCTGAATCTGTGTCAGTGGAAAGACACCCACTCTGGAAAATGGGGAAGGTGCATCACCATCACCTACCTCCCAGCTGTGTAGGGCTTCTCTGCCAATACAANATGTGTTTCACAGTTATATTTAGCTTGAAAGTATCTGACTCAACAAGTAAGAAAGATTCATCTTCACAGATATGTATTATTCTGATGATGAGAGATACTGAAGATCAGCATAAAATCTATTGTTCCAAATTCATTTGGAAATTGTTAAAAAAACCCAGCACAAAACAGAAAACAGTTTGGTGGCACAAACAGTGTTGTGCTTGCTTAAAATTTCGGATGAGCTCAGGATGATTCGGGTTGTCACCTGGTTTAGTGATCAACTCTTCCTTTTAAAATTCAGTCCTTTACCAAGTAAATACTAGAACCAGCCTGGAAGCCACATGCAGACACCCTTTTGAAAATGTTTGGTGATCTGTTTCGTCTTGGATTTGTCTGAATCTGTGTCAGTGGAAAGACACCCACTCTGGAAAATGGGGAAGGTGCATCACCATCACCTACCTCCCAGCTGTGTAGGGCTTCTCTGCCAATACAAGCATATTTGCCCAAAAATAAGGTCATGATTGTGTGGACATGTGGGGCCATTTGTTTGCATTTGATTGTGGTTGTCTGAGGGTTTATTTTCTAGCTCTGAAGCATGATGAGATTTATGCTACAGAAGGGTAGAACACAAATACATCTATTTTGAAGACATAGACCCCTGTTCTTCTGTTTTTATGAACATCTCCTTCAGCCATGATGGCACTGAGCCCTCCTGGGGGAGTGCAGGAAACCCAGAAAACAAGTTATGAAACCTTAAATTCCTGATATATTCCATGAATTTCTGTCCTGCCTAGGCCCTCCTTCAGCAGAGCTTCAAGAGCAGGAAGGTCTCTGCCCCAGAATCTTTACCACATGCAGTGTTTGACACCTTTATCTGGCTTCAACACTATCATGCAGGTAAAGACACTACAATTGTGCTATTGGACTACATATTTTAGTGACACAGGAAAAGACACGGTGACTTCCAAGTTTTTCATGCAACTGGAAGTAAACCAGCTTACTAAGCAAAAAGAAAGTGGAATATGCAGCTGTATTGAGTAGGATGTTCTGAGTCTCTTCCAATTATTTCAAGTCATTCCTACACTGCTGTGAAGTTGCTGATTTTGTGGGTTTGAACATCCCTGGAGATTCCCATTTCACCAAACTTTGCAAGCTCCTGAGCTTCCCAGTGATAAAGTCGTAGAATCTTGTAAATATTAAGGTTGGAAAAGATGTACAAGATCATCAAGTCGGTAGGAGTTGAAGGAAAACTGGTTTGGTTTTGGGGACAAAACGTCCAGAAACAAGTGTTCCCATGTGCCTACACACCAGTAATGTAGAGAACTGAGGTTGTGCCTGCCAAAGATGTGTGAAAGATTCCTGTGTCCCTTGATGTGGGACATATTTCTCACCCCATGCTCCAAATAAAAAAGTTAAATTGAAGCCTCCTCTGCTTTCTCATGTCTGTAGCACCAATGGATACCTCAGCATGGGCTGTTCTGTTGATCCCAGATTTGCACCAGTGGATCTGGTCCCCATCCTCAGGCACTCTGNCTGATATATTCCATGAATTTCTGTCCTGCCTAGGCCCTCCTTCAGCAGAGCTTCAAGAGCAGGAAGGTCTCTGCCCCAGAATCTTTACCACATGCAGTGTTTGACACCTTTATCTGGCTTCAACACTATCATGCAGGTAAAGACACTACAATTGTGCTATTGGACTACATATTTTAGTGACACAGGAAAAGACACGGTGACTTCCAAGTTTTTCATGCAACTGGAAGTAAACCAGCTTACTAAGCAAAAAGAAAGTGGAATATGCAGCTGTATTGAGTAGGATGTTCTGAGTCTCTTCCAATTATTTCAAGTCATTCCTACACTGCTGTGAAGTTGCTGATTTTGTGGGTTTGAACATCCCTGGAGATTCCCATTTCACCAAACTTTGCAAGCTCCTGAGCTTCCCAGTGATAAAGTCGTAGAATCTTGTAAATATTAAGGTTGGAAAAGATGTACAAGATCATCAAGTCGGTAGGAGTTGAAGGAAAACTGGTTTGGTTTTGGGGACAAAACGTCCAGAAACAAGTGTTCCCATGTGCCTACACACCAGTAATGTAGAGAACTGAGGTTGTGCCTGCCAAAGATGTGTGAAAGATTCCTGTGTCCCTTGATGTGGGACATATTTCTCACCCCATGCTCCAAATAAAAAAGTTAAATTGAAGCCTCCTCTGCTTTCTCATGTCTGTAGCACCAATGGATACCTCAGCATGGGCTGTTCTGTTGATCCCAGATTTGCACCAGTGGATCTGGTCCCCATCCTCAGGCACTCTGGAGTCCTGGAAGACTTTTTGTGATGAGGAATGAAAAGAGCAGGAAGGAAATTAGCAATATCTGACTGTAAATGTGGGAATTGATGTAAAAACACTATTATTAGAAAGAAAACAAACAAGCAAACAAACATGGTTCGTTGTGTTCTAAATGAGCCTCTGAATAGAATGGCCTTCTCCAGTGAAAATGTAGAAAGAGTTTCGAAAGAGAAAAGAGATGCAAGCAGCACAAGGGCTTTTAGGTTGTGTTCCCAAGTCTGATCAAGGTGAGGCAGGACTGGGAATACAACTGGAAGTTGCCCCAGGGTCATGAGCTCCATCACCATGATTATTCTCTCTGCTTAAATCTCCTCAGATCCATATTTTCCAAAGCAGATAAACAGCTTTTCCCTACATAAATGTTACATTAGTAGTTCTAATGTGCCTCTTGGATTGCTTTCCAAATTTTCCAGCAGCCTCCAAAGGCTAAACCCCAAACCCCTTATCAGAAAGGGAGATGGTTTCTAGTCTGTGGACTCTCTGGATAGAGTGGGAAATGTTGGGAGGAGAATGCAAATGGTCTTGCCTTCCATTGAAGTACCTAATGAAAGTAATGAGTTAAGTTTTACCCAAACTGCACCAACTGTCTTCATTTCTAGCAGTACATTGGGCTATAAAACTTGAGGTCATTAAAAATAAGAAGGAAAAAAAAATAAAGGAGAAAACCTCACACAAAGTCACACTGCTTGTATATTTGGAGGGTAACATGACTTGACTCTGTCTCTTAAGCTTATTTAAACATTTAATTTTGTTCTCGTGTTCTGTCCCCAAGTACATATGGATTTCACAGAGCTTTAACAGGACAGAAGAAAGTTCCTTACAAGTGAAACAGGCTTTATGCACAAGTCATGGTGTTTTATTCAACACTCAGAGGGAGAAAAACATGTTCTTTCTGTCTAAAGTGACTTAATTTCAGATTAAAGGAAACAGCTGTGAGAAAGGAGAGAAGTCATCCTTAGAAGAGCAGCACCAACAAACACAACAGTTACTGAAATCTGTTCAAGGGAAATAATCTCAAAACTTTAGGTTGAATAATACAAATTAAAAACAGAGGACTCCTGCAGCATAAATCATGGAATCATAGAGTCATAGAATGGTTGAAAGGGGCCTTAAAGTGCCTCTAGTTCCAACCCCTGCCATGGGCAGGGACACCTTTCACTATCCCAGGTTGCTCCAAGCCCCATCCAACCTGACCTTGAACACTCCCAGGGATGAAGGAATCCACAATTTCTCTGGGCAACCTGTTTTAGTGTTTCATCACCCTTAAATTTAAGAATTTATCCTTAATCTCTAATCTAAACCTACCCTTCTTTAGTTTAAGACTATTTCCCTGGTCCTATCACTCCTTACCCTTGTCCAAAGTCCCTCTCCAGCTCTCCTGGAGCCCCTTTAGGCAAGGGAAGGGGCTCTATGGTCTCTCTGGAGCCTTCTCCTCTCCAGGCTGAAAAGTCCCATCTCCCAGCCTGTCTCCACATCAGAGATGTTCCAGCCCACTGAACAACTTTGTGGCCTCCTCTGGACTCACTCCAGCAGCTCCAGGTCCTTCCAGTGCTGGGAACTCCAGAGCAGCTCTGCAGGTGGGGTCTCACCAGAGCAGAGCAGAGGGGCAGAATTCCCTCCCTCCCTTGCTGCCCACTCTGCTGAGGATGCAGCCCAGGACACAGGTCATTGCATTTAGAAATGTCACTGCCCCTGCAGAACTTTGGAACTTTGCTGGAAGCCTTTGCAGGGCATTTGTGAACACGTGTAGCAGTGAAGGATGAAGTTAGTTGTGTGCTGGCACCACGTGGCTCCACAGCCAGGCTTGTCCCAGCCACTTTGGGTGACTTATGGCAGGAGACAGTGATAAGACATTTGATAAATGACTCCATTATCATAAACAGATGTGTCCCAGCATAGATTATAGTTACATCTGAGAAAAAATAACACAACAACACAAAGGTTAGGAGGCTGAGCTTGGGTGAATGGTTTGTTTAATCTTAATTTTTTTTCTTCTTTATTTAGTATTACCCCCACCTTCCATTGATGGGCTTCCAAGGTAAATTCAGCAAGCTCTGCATTATGGGATTAACCTTGTTTCATACATGCTTTTGTAAAATGGTCTACATAATTACAGGATCAGCCTTTAATTTCAGGATGCTTGGGTCAAATAAAGCTGTTGGAAAACCACAGATTTTCATTCACGGGAGCACCAAAGGAACAGATTCTGGAAAGTGCTGAGCACTCACTAACTGCATTGGATTCTTGGTCTTCCAAGAGTTAGTCTTGGGAGATGATTTTAAATGTTTAAATCTGAAAAATAAGGTTGGAAAACACCGGGGTTAACTTTTGGAGTTTGGTTGGGGGGTGGGGGGGTTGCTTATTTCTTCTGACATCAGTCAAAAATTGACTTGGATACTTGTATGTAAGTAAATCAACTGGGGTTCAGTTGCTGGGTGTTGGGAGCAGTGGGGCAAGAAGATGGTCTGGGGTGGCTTGAGTCTGGCTGGATGGCAGATGTCCATCAAAGGCACTTTTTCACTCCCCTCCTCAGCTGGAGACGACAAAATATAAGGAAATTCTCATAGGCTGAGATAAGGACAGAGAGAGATCATTCCCCAATTGCTGTCACAGGCAAAACACACTCTCCTTGGGGAAATTAAATTGTTATATTACCACTTAAATTGTGGCAGGGTAAAGAGAAATAAAAAAAAACTTTCTTAAAACACCTTCCCCTCCCCCCTCTCTTATTCCTAGGTTCACTGCTGATTTTCTGTCCCTGCTCATCCCATTCCATCCCAGTGGGATGGGGAATGGGGATGCAGTCAGTTCATCACACATCTCTCCTGCTCCTTCCTCCTCAGGGGGAAGATTCCTCACTATCTTCTGCTCCAGTGTGGGGTCCCTCCCTATGAAGACAGTTCACCATGACCTTCTCCAGCATGAGTCCTTCCCATGGGATGCAGTTCTGCATGAATTGCTCCACTGTGGGTTCCTCTGTACATGAGAGAAGCTTCTAGAAGATCCTTATAGAAGCCACCCCCATAGCACCCCCCCACTACCAAAACCTTGCCAGGCAAACCCAACTCAACAACCTACAGGCCTGGTCATTTACAGGCTGGGATTATTTATAAATTCCTGTTGGATTTGCCACCTTTTAATGGGCTCATTGCTATGGGAGATTTTAAGTGTGGAAAGAGGAAATGTTCCTAAAGAAGACTTTTTTTTTTCTCCATTTCAAAGTGGTTTTATTTCACTTCAGGTATAAGAGTCATTGCTTCTGCTGCAAGAGTGGAGAATATGTGAGTTTGCCTCAGCTGTGGCAGAAGCATCAGCAGATCTGATGCAAAATCTGTACTTGAGTTATTAAAAGGCTTAAATTAATAAAAAGCTTTGATTAATAAAGTCCCTTTGCTGTGTAGCAGGAATACCCAGCAGGAAGAGAAAAAAGGCTGATGACATTTGCATATTCCTTCAATATGGTTCTTAGCTTTATCTTTGGGTTAGAAGTATCAGCTAATTTAAATTAAACTTTAGTGTGTGGAAAAGAAGTGTTTTACTATAAGAAGGAAAAAAGAAGGGAAAAAAACCCACACAAATATTATTGCTTGAAAATTATTTTGCTTTTTAAAAGCTAACCTCCTGTTATTAAAGCAATAACACAGTGGAGATGTATACTGAAACCAAAGTATTTTGAATGGACTGAATCGAGTTCACATTCACATGCTTGACTGCTGGTTTGTGAAAGTGAACCCAAAATTCTGAGCTTATTTCAGGCTTTTGTGACAGTCACTTGAGATATCTTCAACTTTTTTCCCAGTATGGAAAATTGTTTTCTTGTTAAACTCCCCAGGTATCATCGCTGTGAAAGGGGATAGACAATCCTATATAACATGGAGGGATTTTGCATTTCAAGCTCTGTCTGCCAGTGCTCAGGCAAGGAGGCTTTTCTTGCTTTCTCCATTGATTTAGGAGTTCTCATTCTGAGCGCGTTGTAACTACAAGGAAATGAAATTCTCTCACTTTCTGCTAAAATAAGAAGATTTACTTGGGGAAACAACTCTGTAAATACCACGTACTGCCATCTATGGCTCTGCTTGGGAAGCACAGTGGCCACGAGAGCCCTGCAAATGAATCTGCTTTTACATCACAAAGAATCCTTTTGTGTTAACTGAGGCTTTAAACAAGTGGCTCGCAGCTCCCAACAGATGCTCTGTGAAAATAGAGTCCTCAGGAGAGGGGAATCTCAATCCATCCCACTCCTCCCAGTTTGGTGCCGGGGTCAGCAACACATACCTGCAGCATGGAAAGGGTTGCAGGTGAGCAGGAAAACACCTGGAGTGCAGAACAAAGGAATTCTAGCCACTCCAGACAGGAATTTGGCTTCATCCCAGACCCAACTTTAATGCCTGTATTCTAACACCTGCAGCATAGGGAATATGAGAGAGCAGGGAATATGCAGTGAGAGATGTGCACATTCCTGCAGAGCTGTGATTCCATTGGCATCATGGAGATGTGGTGGGAAAGCTCCTTGGACTGGATTGGGGTGATTTATGACTGGAGTGCTGGAATAGAAGGATATCTTTAGGAGGAGATGAGCAGGGGGTGTCCCCCTCTATGTCAGTGACCAGCTGGAGCACATGGAGCTCCTCATGGAGATGGAAGAGGAGCCAGCTGAGAGTTTGGGGGTCAGGATTAAAGGCAGGGCAGGGACAGGTGACAGTGGAGTGGGGGGGTCTCTACAGGCCACCCAACCAGGAGGACCAACAGGGCTTAGAGCAACCTGGCCTAGAGGAGGTGTCCCTGCCCATGGCAGGGAGATGGAACTAGATCATCTTGAAGGTGTCCCTTCCAACCCAAACCATTCTGTGACTCTGTGAAAAGATACTGCAGTTATTATTACTGTTGGTATTTTTAGAAGGTGTTCAGCACTTTCCCTCCTGTGAATAAAGTTTCCAAACAAGGATAAGGAAGAGCTGAGCACTTGTTAGAGAAATTCTCTTGATGTGACAATTTGGGATGATCCAGTTATAACTTCACTGCCAATTAGCATCAGTCTGGGCTAAAAGTGCACTTTGATTTTACCCTCACATTCTCGATTCTCAGACTCTGGTTCCTGGATCTTCACCAATTTTTGGCCTTGCCATAGGAGGGAACATCCCTCTTCTGCCATAATCTGGCCCAAAGTGATGTGTAAAGCTCCTGTGATCCCTACAAGAGTGTGTGAGGGAGTGGACACAAGGAGGAGGTGTGGGGAAGAGGGGAAAGGAGGTTGGAGCAACAGTGAATATAGGTGGTCATTGTGGAGTGGGAAGGCAGCAGGAGGACTTCACCATCATCTCCTCACCTCTTCTCTTCCTAGGCACAGGGAGAGGGAAAAAGGAAAGTTCAGGATCATTTCAAAACTCTGGAAGAAGAAAGGATCTGTGAACGTCTAGGCTTGGAGCTCCATCATTTCTTCCTGCTACCAGAGCCAGCATCACAAATGTTTTCAGAGGTAGATTTTATCCTCTCCCCTGCTAATCCAAGAGCTTTGAGACTCTGGTGATAGCTTGGCTTCCTCCCCACCAGTGCAGTTACTCATCCAAGTTCCATCCAGCATCACTTTCTGTGGCCATGTATGTGCTGGTGCTTGTTCCTGTCACTAGGACCCTTTTTTGGGCTCCTCGAAGTTGTCCTCTGACTCTGATGTAAAAAGCAGGCTGGTTAGGAGAGGGGGCTGGAGTTAGGATTTTCCATGCTGTCACTTGGGAAGCTGGGGCTGCTGCCTTGTCTCACTTCACAAGTCTGTAAAATGGGCTTAACGCTAAATTCCCATTTTAGGAGAAGTCTCTTATTATGTTGTCCAGGAATGGAGGACTTTGAGCAAAGACACTCCTTGAACACACAATTCCTTCACTTGATAAACACAATGCATGAGAGGAGGAACAGGGGTTTTCCCTCTTACCCTTAGGAGGGGTTGTGATTGCTGGGTTTGACATGTGGTGATGTGAATACTTACACTCCTGAGCAGCTTCTGCCAGCAGAAACCACAGGAATTAAAAGTCATTAAAAATATATATAAAAAATTGACAACAACAAAAGTAGGGTGGTAACCACAAGCCAGAAGCCATGTGAGAAGAAGGCATGGGAAAATCCTTTTCAAGTCCTGAGTAAAGGTGAGTTATTCCATGTCACCCTTCAGCAGAAGGATGTGGCTGTCTGCAAATTTGAAATGTTCAAGCAGATCTTTAACATGACACAATGCAAGGTGTTACAGATGTAAACACAGTGGTATCTGTTGCTGGAGGGGATGTAAACTGATTACTTACAAGCTGTCCTGCTTTGCAGTTATCCTCTTCAAAAAGATCCTCTGGGAATCTTCATCATTCCCTTTTTATTTCCTTTGCCTTCCTCATTTAAAGTTCCAATGGCTGGGGGCTGCCACTGGAAAGAGGGGGCTCTTCAACAAACTGAACTCAGTTTCTCTACATTGTAATTATGCTTCCAGCAGATTTTAGGGGCAGATGTATAATTCCAATGGTACCACAGTCCTACCTTTACAATGTGGGACGTGGGAGGACAGAGTTAACAAACCTAAACCAGCTCTGAGCAGCTACCAGCCCAAACAGCCTATTTCCATCTGTATTATGTGCTTCAAAAAGATGGAAAAATTGGGCAGATAGAAAATGTTTTGCTCTCTCTTTCATGTCTCCTTCATGTACTTTGTAGTCTGACACCTGCTTAGGCCCCTGAAGTTTGCAGCTTAATCCTTCTCCCAAAAACCTCTTTGCTGATTCCCAGGGATGCTGCATTTAACCACAGGTATTCTCATCCTTTTTTTTTTTTGGCTCTTGAGTTTTGCCTCTGACAAGAAGAGGCATTTTCTGTGCAACAAGTTCTAAATGCAAAGTGTGTGTAAGGGTAGAGGGTTTGTTTATTTCTATTGAGTTTGTTGCTTTCTTTTGACAGAGGGAAGTGGAGAATTGCAGCTGGATCCAACTCAAGCCTTTCCAAAATGCAGACAGAAAAAAAGGTCGTGGGCAAAGCCAACAAAAATCTATCAGAGAGGAGAATGATAGTTGTCTCTTGTGTTTTTGGACAGCAAAACCAGTGTTTGTCACAAAACTCACCCAGCACCTCCCCACGTGGTGTTATGGGTGGTTTTGCCTTATAAGCATCACCATGTTGGTCTGGGAATGGTGTGTCCCAGAAGCTGTTGGGCTTTGTAACCTCTGTTTTTGCTAATCTTGTGTGCTTCTCTTTTCTCTGGGAATGGGACTGGAAGGCCTTGATGGTGCCCATATCTGCCCTGAGTAACTTCAGATGTCCTCACACCATATTGTGATGGGACAGAAGTTGCCAGTTTGGGCTGAGTTGTGGCCTTTTGGTTATTTCTGCATAGTTTCAAGTAGGACAGAGCTGTAGGGCTTTCTCTGTCATAAATAAACTCTACTGCCCCAGGGTTTGGCAGTCTGGTCCCAGCAAAGTCCCTCCATGGGGAACAGAGGGGACAACCACAAATGCAAAGTTTCTTTGCATCTGTTATGTTAAGAGTATAGACCACTCTCCCCATGGATTATATGCTTTGATTATGTTGGCAGGATGGGTGGAAGGGCACATATCTCTCCAAACTCAGACTTCTAGGACACCTGATGCTTTAAGAGCAGCTCTTGCTCTACAAACAGACTTCTTTGCTCTCCAAAGTGTCCTGCAGGAGTGAATTTCACAGATCCCTGTTTATTATGGTAATTTTTTTCCTCTTCATCACTTCACAGAGGTGCCAAAACAAAGAGACCAGGTAAGTTATTGCATTTGGTTACCTCAGCCAATTGCAGATCTCAAATCATCACATCCTGTTCACTGTCACAGCTCTCCCTCAGTTCTCCCTGGAGGGCACACAATAAAAAAACGGGATATCAGACCTCTGTTCTCTGTGTTTTTAAGGTGTGGGTCATGTTTAGCCTTTTGTTAAATGAAGGTCTGGGGATTCACAAGCCTCTCTACGAAGGACTGGAAAGGAATGGGCTGCTCTGACATTTTTCAGAATCTTTGGACAACACTCTCAGGCACAGGGTGGGATCCTTGGGGATGTCCTGTGCAGGGCTAGGAATTGGACTTGGTGATTCTTGTGGGTCCCTTCCAACTCAGGATATTGTATGATTCTGTGATCCATTGCCTTGAGTCCAGTTCCCCATTCCTATAAGACTGAGTTTTCCATCCTGTCCCATTGCAGCAGTGGGGACTGAAAATGGGTTTAGTTTTGTCAGTGACATTTTCTTCCTTGTGCTGAGCTTCTTTGCCCTACAAACAGGAGAGATGCCCAGCTGCACTTTGCTCTGCCTGACCTCCCCAGCCACAGGTCAGGGAAGGCGAGTGCCCCCCACTTCCCCCACCACCCCAAAAGCAAGGCAGAGCTGCCCCACGGGGCTCACAGGGGCAGGACGTGCTGCTTGGGCTCCTTTTGCCGAGCACCTCGTGGTTCCCTGCAAAGCTTTCCGCTCTTCTGCTTGCACCTGATTGATCTGGAGAGAGAGAGAGAATGTGGAGAAACAGAGAAATCCCTGGGGTACTCGGAGAGGTAGGGAAGCCTTCTTGAAGGAAAACAAACTCCCGAAAGGCTGGAGAGAGAAAGAGAGAGATTTCCATTCGGAGCATGCACGGTGCTAATCCAGCATAGCCGCCTGTCGGCTAAAAACACGCATTTCAGGCCCCAGCTGCCCCTTTGCTCCAGTCCCTGCTTAACTGGAGATGTCACAGATGCCTTTGGCCAGCGATGCTGCAGTGCTGGCTGGGGATGAGAGGCTGGTTCGCTGCGCTCCACCACAGCCAGGGCTGTGCTGCTCAGCTCCCTTAGATGAAGAATTTTCTCCCTTTTCTCCTTCCCCCAGAAATTTTGTAGGGATACAGGAGGTTTGGAGGTGTGGAAAAGGGCCGGATGAGGTGACGGGGAGAGAGGAAAGGGGAAGAAGGCCGAAGGAAGGGGGTAGAGGTGCTCTGGAGGATCCCTGGGGGGAGGAAGAGGATTCTCTTCACCCTCCCTTAGGCAGAGGAATAGAGAGTGATGGCAGATGGGATCTTAACCTTTGCCCCTTGGGCAGATCTGTGCCCCTCCGCTGATGGGAAAGGCAGCAGCCCGGACAGGGAGGGAGGTGATTTTTTTTTCTGGAGAAGGGGCTGGAATCCTCCTTTTGGAGCAGAAAAGGTTAAAGACAAGGGACAGGTCCTGAAGTCTGACAGGATGCTGAAGTCCCCCACCTCTTTCCCGTTCTCTGTCCTTATCCCTTCCATCCCCTTCCTACAGCCCCTTCTCTGCTCCGCAGGCTCCTCATTACCGGGGGATCTTCCGCGGGCTGTAAACCCGGAGGCAGCACCTTTAGCCCAAAGCTGCTGGGATGCAGCATGAACCTTCCACGCCAGCCCACCTCCTCCTCCTCCATCTGCTCAAACTTTCCCTTCCCCCCCATCCTGCTGCTACCCCGGGGTGTTGCATGGATGTAACAACCTTCCCCTCAGCCTCACCGCTCCCCAAGATTTTGGGTTAATGGAGCAGGGAGTTGGGGGACGACGCTAGGAAAGAGGTAAAAATTAAACCATTAGGAAAGGGTTAATGGCTGTTGCTGCCTCCTGCCCTGGTGCAAAGCCACGACCAACCCGGGGTGCTGGGGCCCCATCACCGCCCTCCCCCGCCCCCGCCGGGCTGAGGGGCTGGGGGAGCCACTGCCCCGGGGCTCCCCGCCGCCCTATCCCGTCTCCCGTCCCCCTCCCCAGGCTGTCAGCTCCGGGGGGTCGGTGGGAGAGCCCCAGAGCCCCCCTCTCCCTCCCGGTACCCAGGCAGTGCCGAGCCGCGTCTCTGCGCATCCCTCTGCGGGCGAGCGGCACCTCTCCGCGCTGAACCTCCGCAGGTTTTTTTGGGCAGCGGGAAGGGGAGCAGAACCCTCGCCATCCTCACCACCACCTTCCCGGCTCCCTCTTCACCTCCTGGCTCCCCACTTAGGGCTAAGCTGTCCCGAGGAGGCTGAGCTGCTCAGCTTCCAGCGCGCTCCGGCTGTCGCTGGCTCCTCTGCTCGCTCCATCCATCCATCCATCCATCCATCCATCCATCCATCCATCCATCCATCTCTCCTCCTGTAGGCTAGTGGAGCATGCCCGATGCGATCCCGTGTCAGTTGGGGTCCTTGCCTATAGCTGCCTGTTTTACAAAGCTCCGATCCGTGCGTGTGCGTGTGTATGTGTGTGTGCATTTCATCCCTCCCTCCTATCCCTCCCTCCCTCCCTCTCTCTCTCTCTCTCTCTCTCACTCTAATGTGTGATCTGGAAAGCTTATAAAAGCCTGATGTAATCCTTAATGCAGCCCCTGGCTACAAAGACTGGATCTAGTTTCACAGAGAGAGATTCAGAAGCAGAATCTAAAAAAAAGAAAAAGAAAAAAAGAAAAAAAAAGTGGGGGGAGAAGAGAGAGAAAGAAGGAAAAGCAGACGAGTGGATTTTAAACAAACATATCTTTCTGAAGAAGACCATTCTCACTCCTCGCTGCTGGGAAAGCTACTCTGAACCCTGCTGTATATTTTTTTTTTCAAAGGAGAAGACTTGGTTGTCTGCTTGGATCTAATGATTTACTGGCTTTTAACTGCGTTTTTCCCCTCTCCTAAGGATTCCTCAAAAAAAGGCTTAATTATTTTCAGCTTTTCTCTTCTACCTGCCTGTCTGCAGAGACACCAAAGGTTCTGCCTTCCTTTCCCTCCCCACCCCCACTTCTTTTAGGATTTTTCCCCCTTTTCCCTTTAATATATACATATATATATATATATAAATGTGTATGTATATATATATGTAGAGGCAAGAGTGGAGGAAGCGGAGGGAGAGAGAGCTCTGCCATCCTTTTGGACTTCACGCGCTGCCCAATGTTGGGCTGGTTACCCCTGGATATGTTGCTGGTTTCCATTTGGAATTTGACAAAGGGAAGAAGGAGGATATAAAACCTGGGGAGCTCGGCAAGGTAAGGGGCTCCCGGCCACCCTTCCTTCTTCCACGGAGGGGAGGGAGAGGGGGAACACGACTTCTCCGGGCTGCGCTTTGCCTGGAGCGCAGGGGGGGTCTGTCTCCATCCCCAGGGGAGGCAGGGATGGGGGCAGAGGTGGGCACCCACTCCTCTGCTTTTGCCCCTGGAAACAGCACCCGGAGGATATTTTCGTCCCCGCCGCTCTGCAATTGGAACTGATAGAGCATAATCATTCCCTGACATGGGAAGTTTTAACTTTTGTGCATGCGGGTCCTGTGGGCAAACATCGAACGATGGTGGGAAATACCGATGTCTGCAGGATGAGGAGGGGGATATGCAGTCGTGTCCTGGGGAAAGGAGCTGGGGACTGGCTTGTTTGAGGGGGGGAAAGGCAGCCAGGAGAGGCAAGAGGAGCAGGAGATCGCGACAGGAGAGCTGCAGAGCCAGCCGGGGCTAAACTGCAAAGTGCTGTGAAGCCGCGGTGCCTTCGCGGGCAGCCCAGAGGTCCGGGACTCCTCAGCCTGCAATGTTGGCAAACAAAGTCTCGGAAGGACAGGCAGCTGCCTGCCCCGGGCGTGAATCTGCCCTATCCCAGCTCCTTGCCTTTTTCCTTTTCCTTGGAGAGCTCTGAGGTTGGGGAGGTGGGGGGGTCCTTTCTTGCTTTGCCGCTTGTGTGGCTCCTACCCAGAGCTGGAGGCAGCGGCTGGGGAGGCGATGAGCTCCTAATGTGCCCCCTCAAATGCCATTTCCCCGCACTTTGCTTCAGGCTGGAGGAGAAAATTAGCCTTTAGCCTATGGAGAGCTCGGAGTATGGCACAGACACACAGAGACACACACGCTGCTCCTGGAGCTGTGCTCCTGGGGGATGCTGGCACCCAGGCATGGCTTAGCCTTTCTGGGGACGGGGGGAGGGTGGAGAGAGAAGGAGTCTCCACCAGGGATGCGTAATTACAAAGCATCTTGTTCTGAATCACCCTGTGTGGGAATGAATCGCAAAATTTGTCTCTCCCTCTTCCCCCACCGCCCCCTTCCCTTTCACGGCCTGACATTCGCTGATGAAGGGTGGCTGTTGATGCATCTTCAGACTTTCATAGAGTGGTGTTTCAGCCATGGCTCTGCCGAGGCTGTAAGAAAAAGAAGTGGGATGGAGGAGATCAGGTAGAGGTTTCAAAGAGACTTTTTAGCGCGGTTGTGCCCCGGTCCTGCTTTAGAGCAGGGATCGGTGCCCGAAATGAAGGCACGGGCTTCAGATCAACTCTGCCAGGTACCTTCGGCTGTGACTCACACTCATGTCTCTGATCCTGCCCTGGCCAAGGAAACAACCTCTGCGAATCAGTTGCACAGAGAGGAGATGGTAGGGAGGGGAGCATCGAGGCAAGGTCAAAGAGATGGAGGGCAAAAAGACACCCCCCCTCCATCCCTGACCACCCCATCCCTTCGGAGCTGGGGCTTTCCGAGGCTCAGGCTCAACCCAGCTCCAGCACTGGGTCTAGCGAGTGCCAGGGCCAGCTGACAGCTGATGGCTGAGGGAGGAGGAAGAGGAGGAGGGGAAGGAGGGGGCTGAGGAAGAGCGAAGCTACTTTGACAGATGCCCAAACCTGCCTGTGCGGCAGAGCGAAAATCGCAGCGCCTCGAAAGCCTCTCTGGGAGGGTGCCAGGGGTGGTCAGGGTGTAGGTGCTCCTCCCCAGCCCCGTTACCTGTTGATTAGCGATAGGTTTGCTCTCACCTGGCCATGCAAAGCCTAAGGAAAGCCAGGGGGGAATGAGCCCCCAGCACTCCGTGGAGTTGACTGGTGACCTCGGCTGCGTAGCTGGGAGGGCTGTGTGTGTATTAATGATGATGACTCTGCTTTGGCTGGTGCTGAAATATCTGTATTATCTATTATCAGCTGGGAGACGAGGCTGGAGGCTTCGCAGAGCTGGGATCTCATCCAAAGTCCGGGCTGCTAAAGGAAACAAACAACTCCCCATGCATATTAAGTGGGTCCCTAATTAATTAATGACACATTAACCTGGGTCCCACAGGCCTTACTGTGCCCAAGACTTTGCTGAGGAAGAGGAAGGAGGTTGCAGGGCAGAGCCTGGGAGGTTTTTACCCTCAGAGGGTGCTGAGGAATTGCACCAGCTCTCAGCCAAGCCGCACTGCCAGGGGACAGGGTGACCACGGGGCTGAGCCAGGCAGAGGAGTGAGCAGGCAGGACATTCTGCCTGATGGGTCTCGGGGAAACACTGGGAGCATGGGGGTGCTGGGATAGGGGGAACCAGGAGACCTCTATGCCCTGCTCTGTGTGGTATAGTGGGGTCAGAATGCAACATCACTTCTGCCGTGGAGGGTGAGGGGAAAGGCCAGGACGAAAGTGGACAGGGCAGGAGAAGGACTCCTGCTCCTTTCCATTGCACTTGGGATGGTGTTGCAGAGCCCTGGGTGCAGTGATTAGGGCTTGAAGCCCCCCATAAGTGACCAGCAAAGATGAGTAGTCTCAGGGAAGGATTGTCTGCAAAGTGGAGGGGTTTTCCATTAGTGAAGGGTCTGTACCCCTCTTTGTCCTTACATGGGGGAAACTGGGGCAGAGGCCATGTACCAGACCCCACACCCAGGCTGGGATGTGTGTTTGTGTGTGTGTTTGGAGCTTCTTGAAACCCACTCAGACCTCAAGGAGCAGACAAAGGCAACGTGCACGGCCGGGGGAGCACCCCCCCATCCCACTCCTGTGCCACCCCAGGAAGGCCTGCATCGCCCTCTTCCCCACGGGCACTCAGAGATGCTCTGGAGCTCCCCCACAACCCTTCCCTCCCTTGCAGCACCCCACAGCCCCCTTGTTCAACCACCCTAAACTTACCTACACCTCGCCACACACACACACACACTCCATCCTTCCCATAGCATGGGGACCGTTCCCGCTGCAACCCCTGGCGGGAAAGGCTGGGAAAGGGTAGGGAGCGTGTGAACCTGGTGTCAGGGACCCCTCCAAGCCTCCCTCCTACCCAATCCCGAGCGCGGGGGGGCTGCCGGGGGGCGGCCGGGGCTTGCGGTGAGCGGCGGGGAGGTGGCGCTCGCAGCCCGGCTATCGCCGCTCGCCGCCCCCGGAGCGCTCGGATGCTCGGCACAGCTCGCGGAGCGCTGCTCCCCCTTATCCACCCCGCAGAAAAAACCCCACCCGCATGGCTGGGGCTCGCGATAAGCGCTGCCTCGCACCCCGCACCCGAAACGCGCCGCCCACGCGGTTTATTCCCCGCTATCCAGCATCACCTTCCCGTGGGCTTTTTGCCCCCCCCACTCCATGTTTTTTTTACCATACTCCCCCGCATGTTTCATCCCCCCCCTCCTCTCTCTTCTACCCAGTTTCAGTATCCTCGTGAAAATAAAGGTTCGTTGAGCTTCCGCGGGCTCTCCATGGCAGTGCAAGTGATGTGTGTAGCTCTGTTGCCCCCATGCCTGGGATTGGTGAAGGGCAGCCCCCAACTCCCCAGGGTTTTCTGGGGGTCTTCACATCCTCCCTTGCTCCCTACAAGTGGGGCAAAGGGATGTCCGAGCACTCTGCTCCTGGGAGTCGACCCATAGTATCGTCCAGAAGAGATCGTGCTCCATCATTGTTCCTGGGAGGGGGAGATGATGGAGGGGATTCCCGTAGTGCCTGTGTGGCTCCAGATGCCTTTTCTTTCCCCCTTTTTCGGGGGAGGGAGAAGGGAAAGCAGCGTGGTCATAGAATCATATCCACCTTCTCCCGTAGCTCAAGTGTAGCAAGCAGGAAATCCCCTGTCATCGATACCTGTTGCATGGTATCAGCTTGGCTCATTAATTAGCTCCAGGAAACCTGCGCTGGTAAACAAATGAGTCAAAGCTTTTCTCTGGGCCTGATCCTGGGCTTGCAGCTCAGTGGTTGCCACCTTTCTAGGATAGGTGCAAAGAGAGAGGAGTATTTTCTTCAAGATGGATGACAGGCTGTCTCTGGAACCAGCTCGCCTCCTCCCCTTGGAGAAAATTCACATTCCCAAGCGAGCCTTCCAAGGGAAGGGAGCTGGCACCTGGCCTGGAGGTTTGCAGAAGACTCTTGGTGTTGCAGCACATACCAGAAAGGCTCGCTGTGGCTGCAGAGAAAGTCCCCAGCACATCCCATTGTTCACCCTTCACAGGATGCTCCCATGTTCTTCTCATTCTTCCTTTGCCAAATTCCTGGATTCTCCACTTGTCTGAAGTTTACAGAAGGTGCTGGGATGGAAGAAGGCAGGAGGGTGATGCTTGTGCTTGGGTGAAACTTGACCAAGAGTTAAATTTCTGGTGGGCTTTGATGTCTATCCATATTTTTGGGTGGGGTGGGGATTTGGGGCTCTGAAAAATGGGAAGAAGTTCTCTCAGCCGGCCTGTGAATAGAGGTCTTTTTCTTTGCATCTCAGTTGCTTTGAGCCACATGTCTTCCAGAGAAAACAATATTTCAGTTTTCCACCTGCCCTGGAGAGGCAGGAGGTCCTTTTGACTTGAGATAAACTGTCCTTTAGATTAAATATTAGGAAGAAATTCATCCCTGTGAAAGTGGTGATGCACTGGAATAGGTTGCCCAGAGAAGCTGTGGCTGCCCCATCCCTGGAAGTGTCCAAGGCCAGGCTGGATGGGGCTCTGAGCAACCTGGGATGGTGGAAGGTGTCCTTGCCCATGGCAGGGGGATTGGAACAAGATGAGCTTTAAGGTCCCTTCAAACCCAAACCTTTCTGTACTTCTGTGAGTCATGTATGGCCCCCTCATATCCCAAATCCACAGGGGATGAACCCTCTAAGTCCTAAATCACTATGACAGGGAGCTGTGGGAGCCCTCATTTCTCCAAGTCAGGGCCACCACAGATGTCATCCTGGTCTTTAGCATCCTCCAGCATCCCAGTGTTGGATGTCCCATTTGCTTTGTAACCCTTCTTAATGCTGCTGCTGTGAAAAAGGCAATTCTTTCTCAGTACCACACCATTCCTAACTCAATATTGGTGGCATTTTATTAGAAGATAAGAAATCACCAACTGGAAGCCAAACTTCCCTATTGGAGAGCAATCCAGCAGGTCAGCCCATGGGGAGAGCATAATTCCCTCTCTCTTACATGTACTCTGTGTGATATTTGGCTCTTTAATATGGTTTGCAGGATGCTGAGGCTACAAAATACACCAATAAAAAGAATAAAGAAAAGGAAAATGGGCAGTAAATGAAGTCCCTTCAGAACGTCCATTTGTCGTCACATCTTGGGCTTAGAAATTCCTTGCAGTGCCTCTCGGAGCGAGGGTTTTGTATTAGTCTGATTATGCTGAGATAATCTGTCATGTTGCTCCAGGAAGCTCTGAGGGAAGAGGGGGAAAAAAAAAAGAAAAAAAGAAAGATAATATTTTAAATCAGAGTGCTGTTAGATTGGTGACTCTGTCTGGCAGACACACATCACTGCCCCCTTTATGAAAATTTAAATTGGTTACCTCTGTCAGAGAAAATGAGAGATTTGCTGATTTTAATTTGTTGGAGCGAATCACCCCCTGCCAACGTTATCAAAATTAAACCAGGGATGGTTTCCTACTTTTCATCTCCTACTCCCTCTGTATTTTTTCTGAAATATCCCTTCATAAAATATTGATTAAGGAGTGACCAGCTGATGACAAATGAGCTGTTGAAATGGTAGGCTTTGCTGTGTTTGGTGTCCTGCCTTATCCCTGGGACAAGGAGGATTAGAGAAAGCAAACAGTGTCTGGAGGAAAAATGGACAGATTTCTTGTAAGGAAGTCTAGATTTTGTACCTGTTTAGAGTATTTGAGAGTAAAAATTTAAGCAGATAAGTGTAATTTTATGTGGTGCACTGTTTGATGACTGAAGTGCATACATGGAGAAAGACATATAAAATATACAAAATCCTCCTTTCAGTGAACTTCATGATTTTAGGTTGTTGGTTTACTCCAGGTAAATCTGCTGCTTGATGGCTCAGTTTGGCCTGAGAGAAGGACAGAGAAGTCCTGCATATATTTGGGGCACCATTTTGTACATATTATGTGCATGCACCAGCATATTTCATTGCCAACTCTTTCTCTGAACATCTAGTTTGGTCAGGGGCAGGTGTTGTGCTACTTCATCCTATGATTTCAGCACTCCCACCTGCATGCTCACCTTGTCAGCTGCTTGTTTTCAGGTTGGCCTTGCTAGGTGGAGGTGTTCCCTCAGTTTTTTGAGCTCAGCTGGCCTATAATAAAGTCCTTACTCTTTGCAAAATGACTCTTTTCTTTATTCCCCCTGCCAGCTATTAGGAATATCCCATTCCTGTTGGATGTACCTACTCCATATTCATTGAGAGTCAGCCCAGCTCTTCCTCTAAATGCTTTTGGGATAGGAGTCATCATGATATCCATGACAGAATAGATTTGGAGCTTTGTGTCTGTCCCATCTGTGCTCCCATTTTTGTGTGGATGATCATTTAAGCCTACAGCTCCACAAACCACTGGAAGTTTAGTCTACTCAATACCAAACCCCATGGCTTGATTTTAAAAGCTGCTGTAGTCCAATTCCCACTATGGGCCATTGGAGGGCTGATCTCCCCACTGCCAAACCATGTGGGTCAGGCCAGGGGGTCAGGTCACTGTTAATTAAAATATTGGTCTTTTTGCATTTTGTTTTTCTTACTTGTAAAAAGGGAGTGCCTGGCTTCCTCTTTCCCAGGGGACTCTGTGCCAGCCATTCAACTGGATGTGGTCAAACCACATTTCCTTTGGAATTCTGAGATGAAGGGCACCAGCCAAGCACCAGAAAGGAATGATTCTTCTTGTATCTTGACTGTGACTGAACGTTCACCCTTAGACGTTCATCATGAGTCATGTTCTCTTGTCCTTTCTCAAGTCTTTTATTTTCTTGGTGCCTTTCTACAGGCAAGGATGTATGCAAGTCTCCCATACCTGCCTTGGATTCCCTCTGTATTAAACACATACTTTTCGAGGAGGCATTGTATAACATTGCAAAACAGTCCTTTGTATAGTCCAGCCAACACTGATATGCAAATGGATTAAGCCTGGGGTGGGAGTCTGTCTTATACTGGGTGTTGTTGAGCAGCAATCTAACAATGGTGATCTCCTGGAAACAAATATCTGCTGGTTCCTGCAAATGAAAGTCAATACCCCTTCAGAAGGAAATCTGTCCCGATGGGGTCTTTTGTATTGAAAGCCCTGTTGGTAGATTTATTCATTGTGCAGGTCCGTTCCCTTAACAAGTCAGTTATTCATTGGACATTGCTTGAGGGTGTGTGGAATTTATGGTCATAGTCCTGTAATCAGATATTTTGTTATAGAGGGCTTTGCCACCGTGAAAGGTTTGAATAAATCAGTATGCAGCAAAAATTGATCCTCTCACAATCTATTTCTGGACTCAGTTCCTGCTTTAAGAGTATTCTGTCCCTTCTGGAACCATGCTATTAAAGCCTTTGCATGATTGTGTTGTGGTCAGCTCGACCAAAGCTGTGCATTAGGGCGTGTTACAAACAGACACACACTTCGGTGTGTTTTCTGGGCGTGATTTTTGAAGTACTTGAGATACAGGCTGTTGCCATTTCCCAGATAAGAAGAAGAGTTTTTCTCAATCACCTGACTTAAGCATCTGCAGGTTGGAAAGAACTGCTTGAAAAGGCTTTAATCAACTGCCAGTGAAGAAAGAGAAATCAGATTTTGAGTAGCTGTGCTGGTGCCTTAAGTACTAAAGAGCTTGGCCCTCTAATCTCCACTTCTCAGATGTTGTTCTACAATCTGATGAGCTCTATTGAGCTGAAACAAGGGTTAATTGCTAACAAAATGCTCCGGAATTTTGTGCATACAAAGGAAGGGGCAAGGGTGAGCACCTTGCTTTTTGGAGCTTACTGCAATCTCCCCGCGTGCTTGTGATGGTCAGGGGATTTCTTTCTTGTATGTGCCTCCAAGAATGTCTATCTGTGAAGGTAAAATTACAGCAGAGCCTGTGATTTTTATGGCAGAAATCAGTGATGGGAGGAGAGGAAAATCTCTGTAACCTAGCAGCCTGTACAGCTGCTGTCTCTTAGGTCGTTGGTGATGTTAAATGTGTAAATGTCAATGAACCTCTTCCCTGAGCAGGGCTGAGCTGTCTTGGCACTTACACTTGGGAAGAAGCTTGGCAGTGATATGGTTAGTCAGTGGTCAGACGTGCTGCCTGCCTTGCAAGCGTTCCCTGAGGCACAGCATCTTTCTAGGGAAACTCTGATGGCTCTAGGGGTGGCTTTTGATTTAAGGAGAGTGCGTGACAAAGGACATTTGGTGCCTGCTCTGCTCTTCTCTGGTGAGTGCAGCCAGCCCAGAGGAGTGTAAGACTGTGATAAGGAGCGTGGAGATTGTGTTCACAGAGCGTGTGGGTAGACAAACAAACGGGTGCTTTTGGGAGAGGCCATATGTGGGATATATATGGGAGAGGTCTCTGAGCTGCCCACATCTCAGTAGAATCATGGAATGTCCTGAGTTGAAAAGGACCCACAAAGATCATCAAATCCATCTCCTGGCCCTGCACAGAACAACCCCAAGAATCCCATCATATGCCTGAGAGTCTTGTCCAAACACTGTTTGAGCTCTGTCAGGCTTGGGCCTGTGACCACTGCCCTGAGAAGCCTGTTCCAGTGCCCAGCCATCCTCTGAGTGAAAAACCTTTTCCTTGTATCCAACCTAAACCTTCCCTGACGCAGCTTTGTGCTGCTCCCTCATGACTTGTCACTGGATTCAGCACTGCCCTTCCAATCACCCATTTTAGAACTTGCAGGTCAGCCATGAGGGCAAGTGAAGGAATAAATAGTGAATGTACATTTGCTACATACCCTGAATAATTAAAAAGTAACAGGAACAATGTTAAATACTGTGTGTCCTGTGTGACTTGCTGGTTCCTGCCAGCTTGGGGTTTTTAGATATGTTAACAGGGATGGCAATGCTGTCAGGACTTCCAGATTCTCCAGATGGAGATGATGCTATTACCAGCAGGAGAGATGGTGACAGGCAGAAGAGCAGCAAGGCTGGGAGGGCAGGGGGAAAGCCGGGAGAGATCCCAGCAAATGCCAGTGAGCTGGGGGATGCAGTTAAGTAGGATGAGTGGAAATGCCAGGAAGGCATCCTTTGTTCTGAGAGCTGACACGCTTATAGATGTACCCGAGGCATCCCTCAGGGTCTAGACAACTGCTTTTCTGTGGGAAGTGCCTGCAGGCTTGGAAATTGTATTCCCCAGATGGGAATACCCAGATGGGGTATCCTCAGTCCAGACACCCTCTACAAAAACCGAGGAAGATGGTGAGGTGGGTTGGAGGAGGTGATTTCCAAGGGTCCCTTCTGACCTCAATCCAACCTAAACCTTCCCTGACGGGACAGCAATCTTCCTGTGAAGATTGCTGAAGACTTTGATGCCCTCCCTGCACACAGCTGCCCTCAGAAGCTGCCTGGATATGGTGAGCAGGAGACCTGATTAAAGACATTTAAAGATGTCCTTGGGAGAGCACTGAAGGCTCTTTTGCAGGACAAACTCTAGGGTGGGATTATGTGACAGCTCCCTTTGGGATGTCCTTCTCAGAAAGGAGGAAATCTAATTGGAGTTGAGGTCTAGGGGCTGAAATTTAAGGTTATGATGTGTTTTGAGTGAAAGAAAAACCTTTTGTTACCAAGTGAAACAGCTTTATAATCCCTCAAGAACCAGAGGCTGTCCTTCCCCTGTGTTGGGACAAAGCCCTTGTTTGATGTCCTGTTGACTTAATCCCAGTTTTCTAGACAAGGACTCTCTTGGTAAATCCATACTCTTTCCTCTCTTGGAAGTCTTACACTGAATTTTTTTCTGGGCTGGGATCAGTGGAAATGCTGCAGCATCTTTGATCAGAAAGTTGCACACACCTTGCCTTGAGATGTGATGTGACATTCTTTTAGTCCCATCACTGAAGCCCTGGGAAAAGCCTTGCTTTTTTCTGCAGTTGAGGGATGTGGAAAGGTGGGTTCCTTCAATTCAAACTGAAACAGCTCCTTTCTTATTCTATGGTTCCAAAGCTGCTCCCTCCCTTGCTTTGTATGGCTTTTGATTTCTGATTAGTAGCACTAATCTTCACAAAAGGACCTCTAAGACCATCCCAAAGTGCCTTTGAAACACCTGAGCACCAACTGCTTCAGGTACGATGTGGGATGTGCTGGGGATGAGGAATATGGCTGGTAAAGCCCACAGTGATTCCTAACAGCTCCCTGCACGTGCAATGAGTATTTGTTGCATTGGAGCTCATCTTAAAATGTTCAGGGAAGAGAAAAAACCCTCTCTTCCCCTTCTTGATTAAGTCCTAAATGTGTTTATGGAACTCACTGCCTTTATTTCCATTTTGTGTAGTGAGAGGAATGTGGGACAAAGCACTGCCTTTTCTCACCTCCCTTTCTTTTCCCAGAAGGGTGATTGGATGTAAATAGGGCAGGACTCTTCCCAAGCCTGGAGCTGGGTCACCAGGCTCTGCTTGTGTGCAGGTGACAGTGCTGGGGCGTGACAGAAAAGCTGGTGCCAAACACCCCTGCCATGCCCAACCAAACACCTGGGATGCTCCACACCAGGCCTGGCTGCCTTTCACGTGGACTGAAAACTCTTCTTGCAACCTCCTGTTCTCATAAATGTAATTTATGAGCCGCAAGGTGCCCAGCACGCCGCAGCGATGTGGTTATTAAAACCCCAGCCTCCCACCTCAAATTACAACCCAAATGCTGTGTTTGTTTCCCACTTAATGGCGGCCCTCGGAGGTTTTCTTTTAGCACTAAGCCCTTTTGAAGTTGCTGTTGATTACAGAGCAGGCAGTGTAATCTCCCTGTGGAAGTTATTTGTAGCTGGGAAGGGGAGTGGGGGGAACGGAATCAATCACCCCAGTGCAAATGTCAGAAATGGGGTGGGGAATTAATGGTGCTGCTCAGCCATCCTTTCCACTCAGGGGCCCATCCTGCCACTCAGATGTCCTGTTCTGAAAGTCTTGGTCTGATTGCCACAACTCCTTAGACAGTCAGAGAAGGAGTATTTTGAAGGGGGTTTTAGCTGTGCAAATTGGCTTCTAGTCTGGAAGGTGACTCCAGTGGTGTAATTATTCTGTCCAGTCACCCAGCTGTTGTCAAATACTGGCAGCTGGGACTCTGCTGAACCCTAATTTTCTCTGTTTATGTGGCAACTTGTCTGCGTGTTTCCTGGGTCATCAACAGAACAATTCATTTAAAGTTATTATGCTTTGTTCCTTCCCAAATTATTGACCAACACTGTCAGCTGTCTCTGAACTTTTCTTGACGAGCTCTTTTGGGTTCCCATCACTTGATCACCATGATTTGCACAACTTTGAATATGAGCATGTCCAGTGTAGAGCTCCTGAGCACAGAGGCAGTTGCTTGGTCTATGGTTTGAGTGAGATGGAAAGTGAACCTTTGGCAGAGATGAGGTCAACATGTGTCCTGGGATCTTGTTTCATCTCCAGCTCAGCCCTTTTCCTCTGTGAAGATCCTGGAGAGTCATTGCAATCTCTGAACTCTTTCTTTGCACTCTTTTTCTAGGCATACTCACCCACAGAAAAATTTAGACTGGGGGTCCATGGGGTTAGAGCAGTTGGTCCTCCTGCATATAAGGAGGTCCAACTCTTAGCTGGTTCCTCCTGGTATTACTGTGGCAGAAACAGTGAAGGTGGGGAGCTCTAGTCTGACAAAAAGCTGGTGTGCAAGTAGCTGAATTTTAGAATCATAGAATCATTAAGGTCAGAAAAGACCTCNTGTTCCTTCCCAAATTATTGACCAACACTGTCAGCTGTCTCTGAACTTTTCTTGACGAGCTCTTTTGGGTTCCCATCACTTGATCACCATGATTTGCACAACTTTGAATATGAGCATGTCCAGTGTAGAGCTCCTGAGCACAGAGGCAGCTGCTTGGTCTATGGTTTGAGTGAGATGGAAAGTGAACCTTTGGCAGAGATGAGGTCAACATGTGTCCTGGGATCTTGTTTCATCTCCAGCTCAGCCCTTTTCCTCTGTGAAGATCCTGGAGAGTCATTGCAATCTCTGAACTCTTTCTTTGCACTCTTTTTCTAGGCATACTCACCCACAGAAAAATTTAGACTGGGGGTCCATGGGGTTAGAGCAGTTGGTCCTCCTGCATATAAGGAGGTCCAACTCTTAGCTGGTTCCTCCTGGTATTACTGTGGCAGAAACAGTGAAGGTGGGGAGCTCTAGTCTGACAAAAAGCTGGTGTGCAAGTAGCTGAATTTTAGAATCATAGAATCATTAAGGTCAGAAAAGACCTCTGAGACCATGAAGTCCAACCATATCTGTGGAAAAATCCAACTGCAATTTCAATGCTTGGAGTTGTTTGGGGGTTTATTTATTAATTTATTTGAACATAAGGACTCTTGCTAGAGAGTCTTGTCCAGATATTCTTAACTTGATCCATTGCAGGTCCTAAAAGTCTGCAGTACTTGGATTTTGCCAAATATTAACCATAAATACCATTGAAATGGTAACAACACAAAGCCTGGAATTTTTGCAGTGGTGTGATAGACAGAATTAGGAGGTGGAGGACATCAACACATCCCACCACCTGCTGATTACTGGCTGCCTCCCTTTATTTCACAGGATCTGTAAGGAAGATTCCACAAGTTACTGAGGCTCAGCAAAATATTAAATGTTCTTCCCTTTTAAGAGTAAAATCTGTAATGTTGGTAAATATTCCAGGTGAGAGAATAGAGAGGAAGCCTGGGTAAATATGATGCCTTTGTTAGCACCATGGTGGCTGCTAGAGACTCTGCCCGAGCTGAGCATTGCTGTGCTTTGTAAAATCACCTTGTTTTAAGATATTTTTCTATCTTAATTCAAGAGTGGATGTGGGTTTTACCTGGGCACCATCAGAGTTTCTTTTCCTTCTAGTTAATGCTTTCAATTGCTTTGCTATTCCAACATCTCTAGTGTATGTGGGGGTCTGGGTTCCTGCAGATCTGCAATCAATGAAATATCACATCAATTTTTAATCAACAATACGTGTCAGGGCTTGTTCTTTGATGGTGAAACTTTCTGCCACAGGACTAAGTCCTCTCTATCTCCCCACCTGTGGTTTGGTCTTTATCCTAAGGTTTACTAGTAATAATCCCTGGCCTATGCTGTTCCCTGGATAGTGCTTGGTAATACCTGGGTAACAAATCCATAGTGTGAATGGCCATTGTAGAATCATAAAATATCCCGTGTTGGAAGGGATTCACAAGGATCATCAAGTCCAACTCCTGGGACAGTCCCTCAGATGGTTCCAGAAACTGGGCTCTGTCCCTGTGCAGTCCAACAGTATAATCACAGACAAAAATGACACAACTAAGTGAAATAATCCTAATAAATAATAGGTAACAAGGGGAAAAGAAAGGCCAAAATGAGAAGGGAGACATTGGCACCAGTGTCCAGGCACAGAGGAGTGTGGCATCTGAGATGGGTTCTCAACAGGACCTTGACCCATCTGAGCTGCTCTCCTGAATCCAGTCTTGCTGTTTCATAGAATTACAGAATTGTTAAGGTTGCAAAAGGCCTTTAAAATCATCAGGTTCAGCCTCACTGTGTCCACTGTTAAACCATGTGCTCAAGTGCCATATCCACACATTCTTTTAACACTTTCAGGGATAATGACTTCACCACCACCCTGGACAGTCTGTTCCAATGCTTCACAACCTCTTCTGTGAAAAAAATCTTCCTAATAGTTAATCTAAACTTAATCTAAACCTTTGATGGATGTTTGTGGCTCCATGCACACACGGAAGAGACAGACACACCTGGCAGAAATTTTTTTTGGTCCAAGTTTCAGTGACTTTCAATATCTGGGAAGCCTCTTGGCTCCTCCTTTGCACCACTTCTCAGTAGTAATGAGGTAACACACCACTGACTTCCCTGAGCATCTGTTTCACCCGTGGCATTGGGGAAGTGATTTCCTCACTGCTGTACTGATTGGAAGTGGAACAGCCTTTATTTCTGTGTTATGTTCCGTGGAGCACTGAGTCTCCTGCAGGCTCAGACAGCCTTTATCCATGAATACCAACCTGTAACCCAGCAGTGGCTTCCAAACTGTATTTTCTTGTGAGACAAAACCTGATCATTTCTGGCCATTCAAAAGCATTCAGGAACATCCTAAAATGTGTCCTCTGGGCTGAATTACAGTGTCAAATCTTCTGTATTTCAGATTCTCCTGTATTATTATTGAAGCAGAGGGATGGAACCACTACATGAATAACCAAGATCCTTCCACCCCTTTTTTTCTCCACCACGGTGGCATTTTACCCCCAGGGTACTCTCTAATCCTCTCTCCATCTTGTGCTGTAGTAAACTAAACGGGTAGAACACAGATCCTGCATTTGTACAGACAGTTAAATTTTTAGAAATGTTTTTTAGAACATTTTTTTCAGCCCTGCTCAGGCATCTCAAGACTGGTCATAGTTCAGAGGAAAACCAGGCCAGGGACTCTTCCCAGCAAGAAAATGAGTCACCTTTTTTTGGCAGTGAGAGAGGGGAAATTTCCAGCTCTACAGTTGCCCTGTGTTAGTTTTAAATCAAGCAGCAGCTCATGGGCTGGGTTGGGTGGAGATGCCTGTCTTGGGGCTCCTCTCTGTCCTATAACATCACCCTGCAACAATGCACTTTTACAGCTCCATAGATCACAGGGTAAAAACCACATTTAATTCTATGGTAAGGTCACTTTTTAGTTAAAAGGGACAGAATGGATTTAATTTATAAGCCTCTCCAACTTTATGGCTTGCATTTAGAGTTATATCTATTATGTAGTGCCAAACACGTATTATAAAAATTGATTCCCCCTTTCTCCTCCCAAGATTTGCTGTGTCAGGAGGATTCTGATTACCCTCCTGTTTGCTTCAAGCCAACAGATAGACTGAGGCAGATCTAAAACATCAAGGATGACATCTGTGACTGCAAAGTACAAGTTTATAGGGAATGGAACTGGCCCAGATCTATTCCTGGGTGTTTGGGAATGAACATGAATTCTACCAGGCTGCCACAATGCAGGAGAGGAGGACAGAGCTGGAATCTGCAGGGAGAAATGCAACTCAAAGTCAGTGCAAGGTGTAAGGGGTTAGTAGGTTACCTGGTATTAATGTGTTGGGGGGGGAGGGGTCCTGTCGTGGTAATGTGATGCAAACACATCCCCTA
Organism: Neodrepanis coruscans; assembly: GCA_013400695.1. Lineage (NCBI taxonomy): Eukaryota > Metazoa > Chordata > Aves > Passeriformes > Philepittidae > Neodrepanis > Neodrepanis coruscans. The sequence continues at coordinate 4,464 of VYZS01084612.1, read as the reverse complement.
AATTCAAAAGCAAATTTTAGGGAAGAGAATGTTCAGAGGAGATCAAGGAGAAGAAGCAAATTTTTTTTAATTTTTTTTAATTCCAGGGAAGTTTTTAAACATTTTCAAGTGTCTTAGCAGCAGTGAGATTGAAGTTGGAGAGAGATCATTGCAGGGAAGAGAGGGAACAATGTGACAACAAAAGGAATTAGACCAAATTTATCTCCTGATCATCTCTCCCAGCATCTCAAAAGCTGGTGCTGCAGCCACATTTTGTTCTTATCTGATTTAAGTGGTCTCTTTGCAGAGTGATGAACATCAGAGAGGGGCAAACAAGGAAAGCCAGCATTTGTGAGGCCAAAAGGAATCGTTATCTCCTGTCTGGGCTTCTGAGGGCAGGGAGGGTAGGTTCATTCCACAACAACTGCATGGATGCACTTGTGGTAGGAGTCAGGTGAATCTGTTAGAGAGATGCCTTACCTTGATTTAGAGGCTTCCAAGAGGTGATGGATGGAGCATAGTAGAGGGAGGTTTGAGCCTTGAGTCAGGGCTCTGACAGAAAGAGGGAGCCTGGTTCCTCCTGGGAGCATCCCTATATCATAGTCTCCACTCTGAGAGGGCAGAAAAGGGAGGATCTGCCTCCCTCTCTTGCAGCTGCATTTCTTAAGCGACAGTTTTCTATTTCTGTGATTAAGTTGTGCTCGTAAAATCCATAGCAAACACCCTGGACAAGCTGTTAAATGCCCTTTAAATTTGAGCTGGGGAGAAATGAACCACATTTGCCTAAATACAGCCCTGGCCATGCTTGATTGAGTGACTGCAGTAAAACTAGAGCTATAAATAAAAGACATGTGCCTGTGTCCACTACGGTATTCTCCTGAGAAGATGTCATTTGCTTCAGGACTTCAGGGAAATTTCCATATTTTCAGCCTCTCTTTGCATTAATTAGTGGATTTTTTTAATTATTGGAGCTTTTTTGATGCTGTTTTGTGTTTGATTTTTTTTCCTTTAGTGCAATGGTAATACAAGGTAGCACAGGACATCCAGTCTAAAATAACATGAACAAGATGCCAGGGGACAAAATAGTTGGCAGTGGAGAGGAACGAGCACAGATCCAGGCAGGGCTGAGGAGGGACTCCACATTCCTTGGCTGAGGTCACACTGCTGCTTCTCTTGGGGGCTGGAGGCTCTTGTCCAAAACCTGCATCCAGGCTGGGTTTAACTGTGAGTTGCACCATCTTCTTTGAGTGTTGAGCAGAAAGATCTGTGGGCTCACCTTTGCTCATCTGAAACAGAGACAAAATAAATGAGTTGCTTAGGATTCTTTCTTTTTAAATGTTTTGGGTTTGTCTTTTTTTAATATTGAAGTNTGAAAAGGGCTGCTGGGCTTGGACCAACTGTTTGAATGTGACCTGTGTTGTTAAAACCATGTTAAAACCTTATTAAGATGAGGTTTCTGTCTAGAATTTGCCCTGGATCCCTGAAATACCTGTATCCTTGAGGATAAGACATTAGAGATGGAGGACCTTAAATTAAATATGAGCAGACAAATGGAAGGAGTCTCTTCTTCCTGCAGGAGGTACAGTCAGGTCTGTAGGCTGTCACTTGAGTCCTTGAGCTACATNTTTTTTTTAATTGCTACTTTTTTTAATTGCTATCTTTTAATGTTATCTGTCTTTTATAAGTGCATAACTTCAGGAATTCTGATTGCCAGGTGTTGTCAGTTCTACCCCAAAGTTGTCAGAATCCGAAGGCAGAGGTAAGTCAGAAAAGAGCAGGAGATTTCCAAACAGTGATAAGGACAGAATACAGTCTCCATGGGGAGTGAAGTATTTGCCTCTGCATCTTTTCTTTCGGTCTCCAAGGAGCTCTGTCTCTCGAACAGCAGCATCTTAGAAACTGAAAGCAGCAGTTCACAGGGAATGAAGGTCTCTCTGGCACTGTAGCCACATTTATCAGCATCCTGGCTGCAAAGGACATGTAATTTAGGCTCACTGGGCATGTGGAGATCAAAAATCCTGGGTTTTATTTAAATTTGCCTAAAGTTTTGCCTACATCAAGAGGAACTTGGAGTTGAAGGTGAAATTTAAACATGGGAGAGAAACTGAGAGTCACACCTATGTGGAGAAAAATGATAAAGAACCTTCATGTACATAAAGACCCATATCACTCTGCTGTCAATAAGAGGGTGAATGTTTGGACTTGATGATCTTAGAGGTCTTTTCCAACCTTAATGATTCCATTATGCTAAACATGCATGGACTGGAGAGGGCCATTACTTCAGGAGGACAGTGTGTGAAGGTGTGATTGAGGGGAAGAGAAATCATGGGATAATATGGACAGGAGAGTTTTAAGGGTCACTGTACTCAGAATGATGATCCCTTCTCTGGATTCAGATTTACTCACATGCAAAGATTTCTGCCATGTTAGAAGAGACAGGAGATGGTTCAGCAGTTTTCTTTCATGTCTCTCAAATACCTTTACTTTGACATCATAAGGAAAGCAAAGCAGAAGTGAAAAAAATCCATGAAGAGGTTTCTGCTCCCAGTTCTTTGGTGTTCAACAGCCCCCAGAGGTTTTCCAGGAGACTGAAACTCAAAGAAAGAGGAGTAGACTTCAAGATAATTTGCTAAGAATAGACTAGAATCATATAATGCGTTGAAAAGGACCTTAAAAATCATCTATT
>VYZS01084610.1:23659-35361 GCA_013400695.1 Neodrepanis coruscans | reverse complement strand
CAGCAGCCGCCGCCGCCCGGCGGGGGCTGCCCGCCGCCCCCCGCCTCGCCGCCCTTCAGCTTCCAGCCCCTCCGCCGCCTCTCCGAATCACCCGTCTTCGACGCGCCGCCCAGCCCGCCGGACTCGCTCTCCGACCGGGAGAGCTACCTGAGCGGCTCCCTCAGCTCCGGCTCGCTCAGCGGCTCCGAGTCGCCCAGCCTGGACTCGGGCCGCCGCCTGCCCATCTTCAGCCGCCTCTCCATCTCCGACGATTAAGAGGGGACGGGGCGCCGGCCGGGGGGGCCACGCGGCGGCCCTGCAAGTAAGTTACTGAGCGAAGAAAGCGAAACCTCTCCTTCTTCTCTATTTTTGGTTGGGCTTTTTTTTTTTATATCTATCTGTCTATACACCGAGAGCTGAACAAAACGAGAAACAAAAGCATTTTGCAAAGGGCAAATGACGCGAACTGAACAAACCTATTTTTATAGAGAGACCTTGGAAGAAGGGGATTTTTGTTTCGGGGGTTTTTTTTTTTTTGTTCTTGTCGTTCTTTGGAGACAAGTTATGATACGCACCAGCAGCAGCCATTCCATCTGTGTTCGGAAAAAAAACAAACAACAAACCAGCATTAGAAAAGACACCACCAGAAAGCAACAAACAATCTGGGGAGCGCCGGTTCTGTCTGCCCAGCTCCTCCAAACCTGCAAACACAGAAAAAAAAAGTTACAAACTAGTTTCTTTCAATCCAGTTCAAATAAAAACACAGAACATACTAAACCTATAAGCTTTTTTGTAGGAAAAAGAAAAAAAGAAAAATCCAACATCCTGCCAAGAATATGCCTTGATAACAACATTTTTTATATATCTATATATTATTATTATTATAACAAATGCTAAAACCTTCATTCCAAAGTTTAATATTGGTTCCATTGCCACCACTTAGTGGATGTTTGGCTTAGAACAATTTTTGTTGTTGCTTTATTTGGAAGCACTCAACTGAGTTTAGTTTGTAATTGTTGGAGAATAACTGCTGATTTTTTAAATTTTTTTTTTTTAGCTGTTTGAGTTGATTGCATGAATGAGTCACTGCACACAACTCAATATGAAACTATTTAACTTATTTATTATCTTGTGAAAAGTATACATTGGTAATTTGTTCATACTGTATTTATCGGGTATGATGAAAAGCAATAGATATATATTCTTTTATTATGTTTAAATTATGATTTTCATTATTAATCGGCAAAATGTGGAGTGTGTTCTTTTCACAGTAATATATGCCTTTTTGTAACTTCACTTGGTTATTTTATTGTAAATGAGTAAAATTCTTAATTTAAGAGATTGTATGTAATATTTATTTCATTAATTTCTTTCCTTGTTTACGTAAATCTAAAAGATTGCATGGTTTCTTCATAGAAATCGGTCTCGATGCTGTGGAAGTAGTTTGAGGAATTTCTATGGGTTTTTTAGAATGTAAATGGTTGTAGCCCGTCCGAGTTGAAAAACAAACGAGAGGAGAAAAAAAAAAAAGACTGACTTAGCAATCAGACTTCAAAGTGGCAAATCTAATTCAGACTTGTTTAAAATAACCAAAAAGTATTTTTGTTGCCTAACTCCGCCAATCACACTGTGATATAGTCTCAAAAGTATGTAGCAATAATTGGGGGTCCCAGTATTATGTTTCACAGTGCCTTCTTGAGGGTCCATGCTTGCCTTAAATGTCTCTCAACCAAATAAGTATTTTTCTTAATGCTTGAGATAATTTGAATGTAGGGATGGGTTTTTAAATACAGCAAAATTTTGCCACTCTATTTTCTAAGAACAGAGGCCATCTTTGGATCTGAAACTTTATACAATACATGAACATATCTTGTTTAATTGAATTCCAAAACTTGTAATTTTTTTTTTGTTGTCCTAATGTAGAAAGTTGGAAGTTTTCCAAAACTTTCCTGGACGGTGGATGAATGAGCAGTAGCTTAGTTTTGTTTGTACATAGGTACAGATTGAGCACTATGTACTCTTTTGGACTACTTTAACAGAAGTATGTTTTGAATGTAACTAAAGGATAAGTCAACCTGAGTTGTAATATATTTTTCGGGAGTCAGTTCACTACAAATTGTGTGAGACTGTAAACTTTGTACTGTAAATGTTTTGTAGTTCTCCCAATAAAATTTTTTGGAAAAAAAAGCCCAAAAGACAAGTAACCCTTCCAACTGCTGAAGCCCTGGCTGCCAGGCAGCGAGTATTACTTGCTGAACACTACCCTCACCTCCCCCCCAGTCACAGATATGTCTGGCTACAGATTAACCAGTGTGCACTGCTGCTCCAGTCCACTCCTGCAGCGGGCACTGGTTGGCGGCCAAAGTTAATAAACACTTCCAGAAGGTTCGGGAATGTCAGCGGTGTACTACAGCCTGCCTTTTTTCATAGTTTTGTTGGGGTTTTTTTAATTTCTATTTTTTAAGAGGTTGAAGAAGCAAATGTCTGCTGCTTGTAGTGTAACAGCTGGAGTGGAAAAATTTAGTAATGGCATTTATCAGTCACATCGCTTAGGAGGCTGTGTGAGGGTGCCATTAGCCTTGCTGGCTTGTTTGGGGTAAGGAGGAAATGGTAGTTTGGGTAATAAAAAAGGCATAATTAAGGTTTACCCTTTGTCCCAAAAGCTTTGTTCCTCTTCACTTGCAGGAATGCGGACTTCTGCCTCGATGCTCCCATCACCCAGCTGAGGGCAATATCTCTGTTAATTGGGCTGGCATTAAATGTGTTAATCAGTTTTCAGGGCTCAGGTTTTAAACAAATTACCTTTCTGAGGGTATATTTATATAACAAAATACTTGGCAGCCTGGGGCCTGTGTGTGGCTTAATGCTGGAGGAATTTTAGCTAAGATCTCCACAGTTTTGCACCTTATTCAAGTCAGTCCCTTAAATTTTTAAGTCACGATTTCTACCAACTTATTTTTGTTCTTTTGTCATACTAATAATAAATGCCGTTAACATTATGGCATCTCTGCACTGCCTGGACTGCCACAGCACTTTCTATAAATACGAGGTAGAACATAATACTGGTGCCATATGTTTCGGTAACAAACCTTGGGCTGACACTTAGTTTAAAATTAAAGCAAACGTAAGCAATGTATGACAACACAGCCCAGCTACAGCAATCACCTTTTTTTTAATGTGTCAGACTGATATTTTGGCTCAGATTTGCTGCCTTTGATTCCCAGATTAATTTTTGATGAGACTTCCTCTTGTCACAGTTTGCACAGTGGTCCTGAGCAATAATGGGTCTGTTCCCTGGTGTCCCTGGTACAGATGCCCTGGCTGCGAGGAGCAGGCCTTTGCCGGTGTGCTGGAGCAGCAGAGAACAGCTGGTGGTTTGACTGGTGTCTTAGCTTACTTTTGGGATTTTGGAGCTAATTGTCACACTAAAACTGCATTAGTTAAGAGTGCATGTCCCATTTAATATCAGACTTTGTTTCTTCCCTAGATAGTTTTTGCTTCTCTCCTTGGCTTGCCTCGTCCCCCGAGTCTGCCTTTTTTCTTGCCACAGTAGATAAGGACTTGAGTTACTTCTACAGTTCACTTATCTAGGACAGCTGTACTCCATCAGCACAGTACTTTCAGCTTCCCTGTGGTTTTCTGTTAGTTGAACAGGTCCTTGGTGAGGGTGCTGAGTTTGGAAGAAGAGCTCTCAGTGCTCTGCAGCAGCTGCCTCGTGAATAGCACAGCCGTGCTGGTGTCAGTGGCAGTGTTCTGTATGTTGGAAGGGCTGCCAGGACAGGATGGATGATGGTCCACCAGCATCTCCCAGCAGGCTAGTGGCATGCTGGTGTGTGGGGAGAGCCTTGCTTGAGCTGCCCTCTGCCCTGCTCCAAGTGAGTGAAAGATTTCTGAGGCCACATGCCCTGCACCCTGTTCTCTATGTATCTCCAAAGTATGCTGCAACCCAGCCTGTTGCACTGTTATGTGCCCCTGTTCAGCAAACCAGGAGTCCTTGAACTGGGAGGATGGAGTGTCTGTTTCCTGTGCTGCACAATCAAGTGTTAACCTTTAAACTAGTGACTTACGTTGTTGACTTAAGCAAATGTTCTCTTGCTTTAATTTCAAAATTCAGCAATGTACACAAAACTGGTCAGGCCATTCAGAACTTTCTGATACTTTGCAATAAATTGATAAAACTGCATAAAAAACCCATCGGCTTTCTTCAAGAGCTTTGGTTTGAGAAGGAACTCTTAAGGTCTCTGCTGTTGCCCATTAAAGATGTGATATATCTCAGTAGTTGGGGCACTTAAAACGGCTCTGAGAACCTGGAAAATGGGGATTTTAGTAATTACTGGTTAGGACTGAGGCTTGTTTGCTTGCTTGCTTTGCTTTCTGGTCTTAAAAAAGTTGCATCAAATACTTAAATTTGTAGAAATGTAATAGCAATTAATTTAACATCATTTGGTATGATCATTAGGGAATTTTTAAATTTATCGAATCAGTAGCTTTGATTTTTACTTCCCAATCCCCTCAGTTTCTTGGTGTCTTTTTATTTGTTTGGCTTTTCTCAGTTTGCCTCTATCAGGTACACTGGTGTGCTGTAACTCCTGTTCAGCGCAAGGCCGGCCGGACTGCACACCACTGAACATACTGCCAGCAGTGTGCCATGGAGCAGAGGAGTGCTGCTCTTCAAAGAGTGCATGCTGGTTGAAGAAGGAGCTGATTTTGCTGTACCTTCAAGTGTAGAAGCTGGAGGTGCTGCACAGTCTGTTACTCGTGGATGATGGCTCACTGCCACGCGAGAAGCTGGGAGGCTGCTGGATCCTCCCTCTACTGTATTGCTGAATGCAGAATGCAGCAAACTTTGCCTTGGTGGTTAAATGCATAGTTGGGGTGAGCCCTTTTCCAGAGTATCATTTAAATGTCTGATGCTACTCTACATTACTTTGAAAAAGAAATTATTGCCTTCCACTTACTGCCCCGTCCCATCATTAGGTGTGCAGCTTTGATTTTTTCAGAGGCTGCATTTGACAACCTCATTTTCAAAGAAGGCCTGAGACTGAGTTGTATTTGTGATCAAAGTGGGCTTTCATTTTTTTAATTTTGCTAGTATAGAATTAAACCTAAGGGACTTGTATATTTTTAATTGTGTGGTCTTTCTCTTCTTGGAGACCTTTGGTGTGAATCTTACTTGAAGGAGCTTCAGGTGGTGGTATTATGTCATGAATAGAGAAGGACATTTCAGATTTTGCCTGCTGAGCCTACACATTTTGGCATCACAACTCTGAAAATTGAAAATTAATTTTCTGAGCCTTCAGCTGAAACTAAGTTCTTCAGAGTTTTAGGGTGAAGGTACTGGGCTTCCCACTTTATTGCCTCTGAAGTATTGTTATGTTGCCCCTGCTGCCAACTGTGCAGCTGCTTGGTACCTGTCCACAGAGGGGCAGGAATATCCTGAATGACCGCAGCCAGACCTGTGAGTGCTCATCTGCTAAAGAAGTGGAGAGTTGGGATGAAAATTACATGCTCAAGGTTGCCTCCACCAGAAGGGAGCAGTTTCTCCTCTGTGCTCCTCCCTGACCCTTACTGACCCACTCTCAGCCAGCTCAGGTTGCTGATCTGATAGGGCATCCTGGCACCCTGCTTGTACCACGTGGCCCAGGGTGGGTGCTCTGACCACTGCCACCAGAAGGTCTGTTTTCCCCAAGCCAGCTCTGGTGCTTGCCAGGTCTGCCTGGAGGTTGATACATTTTGTTAACCAGACAAGGAAAAAAAAGTCTGATGGTGCAAGTGAGGAGGAGGAGGAGGTAGAGCCCCACATCCTGTGGAGAGGAGGCAAGAGTGATGGCATCAAGGACAAGGCATGTCCCCACCAAACTGCTGGATTGGCTTATCCGGATAACTCCTATGTGGGTTTTACTCTCTTTGAGGAAACAGTTTCCTCCACAGTTCTTTGGAAAATTCTTGGCAGGCCCATTTTAAAACTGCTTTTCTATACTGGTGATTATAAATGGCTCACAGGAACCTTGAGGATTTCTCGTGCCATTTAAACAGATATCAACATTTAAGGGAAGGCACAAATCAAGATAGAGTTTATTTAATATGACTATATCCCTGAATAGTTAGTTTGTCTGGTTTACTGGAAATCAAGTTATGCTTGTGTGGCAAAGCTCAGCATCTTCTGAAAAGTTCTGAACATTAAGGGAAATACGTGTTATCATCTGGCATAGATTTAGCAGGTTATGTAATTTTTGTAACATATGTACCATGAAACTTTGGATTTTAGATCTAATTCCTTTATTGACATTAATAATTTAATATTGGAGAGTGGAGGAATGAGATTCCTCCCTTAAAGTTTATTTGTTTATTGTCTCTGAAAAGAATTTTTGTCTCAAAGCTTACTCAAATAAGTATGAGTCATTTCATCTCTCCTTTTAAAGGGCTGTAATGGTTGTGTTAATGGAGGCATTTTGGGGTGAACCCCTGCAACATTTGCATTCCTGAGGAAAGTAGGCAAAATTACCCTGACAACTCTCCTTTCTGTTGCTGAAGAAGTAATTTCTATTCTGTATCTCACCTGAGAAGGAAATATAGGGTAATTTAAACCCCCTTTTTTCTACCATGGTTAATAACATAAACAGGGAGCTGGATTTGCTGAAATCTAAAGACGAGGGTCCTATATCAATGGATTATTACCTTATCTTTTCTAAATGACGTTCACTTGAATACCTGGAATTGTAATAGCTACTGAAGATAAGAAAAGGAAGGAAATTCAATAACAGTAAGAGGCCTGGTAACTTATGAGATCTTGATTAGCCTTCAGCTGCACCTAAATGTTGGGAAAGGAGTCCCTGTACTGTATGCAAAGGGAGCTGAATAGCACTGTGGAAACCATTCCCTCATTGTAGAGGAGTGCAAAAACTGGCTTTTGTCATTATTGAGGCTTTCTTGTGTCCACATATATATGTGAACTTTCTGAGTCTTCCATGGATGAACATTTTTCACCTTAATTTTTCATTGCTTTAAAATTACAGCTTTGCTGGCTGGGGATGGCAGGTGGCTCTGGCCCCTGCAGTGATCTGAGAACTCTGGATGGCTGGGGTGTACATGCATAGCTCTGAATCTCCTAAATACTGTCAAAGCTGAAACTGGACTTCTTCTTAGTGGAGGTTGTACTCCAGCTAATGAAATTAGGTAGCAGTTTACTCTTTCCATTGGTAAGTGAGCGCAGGGAAGGGAGAAGAGGACTCTGGCCCTTCCAGTTACCTGCCCTAGGAGGGTCTGTGAGCAGGTCTCATGCCTCATTGTTGCCCAGCAGTGTGGTGGGAAGGGTGGGGGCCCATCAAAAGGAATGTCCAGATATCTCCTTCCTGGGCAGCAGTGCCTGGGTCAGTCTGTGCCTGCACCTGGATGAGGGCAAATTGTTCCTTGTATTGGGTGCCATTTGGCTCTGTTGCAGAAGTGGCACAGAAGCATGAACAGGGAAAGTTCCATACAGAGTGCTGCTGCTGTGCTAAGAGGGCTGAACAGCACACTGTAGATCTTGAGAGATGAATTCAGAGTTAACAAATGCTTTTTCTAAAGGTCAGATTAGATGAGGAATGCAGAGATTTGCCAATCCAAATGAACACTAACTCTAAAAAGACAGGAATTTGTTTTCTACTAGATTAGTGCTCTGATCTGGACTCATCCCATCGCCTTATGGCTGTAGAAAAAATCAGGATCAAGGGCAGGAGTATGTGAGTTACGTGAGGCTTGGAATTCTGCTTTCAACATCAGAATTCTGCTTTTCAACTTAATGACTTGAAATGCCTGTGAAACCACAGCCTAAGTTACGCTCTCTTGAGTTTTTTTCTTCATATGCATTTGAAATCCCAGGATTTATAAAATTATGTCCAGAGGACGGGGGAGGTAAAGCGTCATGTAATGAACTATGTCGAACTTTCTAGACCTGAACCTGAGCATTTTCCTTCAGGTTCACTTCAGATTTTGGAACCTGAGCAGTTTGCCTCAGCTGTTTAGCATTTGGGGAAGTGCAGATGGGGAGACTGGGGAGATGATGTTGAGGAAGGGGAAGCTTAGAACCTTGGAAAAGCTGTCTTCCCTGGAGGTGGTACACAGTTTTAGGCCAGTGTCAACATAACACCAAGTCATGACCTCTCCTGTATACTCAAAGTATTTCCTATGGTAACCTGCATCATAAAATGAAATTAAAGATGGAATTTAGAATTCATAACGCCAGTGTTAATAGTAAACTGTTCACTGCAAGAGTGTTGCAATGCGAGTAATAAACATCTCTTTTTAGGGGGTCTATCTCCATTTGCAAAGACAGGACAAGCCAAAATGTAAGGCTGTCACTTAATGGCTGTCATATTTTTAATAGATCCTTTATGATGAACTGTGAACAAAGCTTAGGGGCCAGTGAATATTTTCAATAATATAACTTCATAACTTTGACTTTCATAAATGAATAATCTTAGGAAGCGGAAGGGACAATTCACCTGAAATCTCCAGCTCTACAGAAGAAGGCGACAGTAGCTCATTAAAAAGTTTCTTTCTGATTTCCCATCCACAAGTAAGATATGAGGACACAATCAGAAACAACTGTGGATTGGGTTCTTATGACTGAAGCAAATATATCCCAAAACTTAAGCACCTGGGGAGTTAGTAGGCTTTGGTGGAAAAAATCCTTATTCTTAAAGTAACTACAGAAATGCAGCCTGGCTGATGAGTATAATCTATCGTTGCAAGACTGATAGCGAGAGATTTGGAAAGGGATTTTTTCAAATCACTGGTAAATACCAGCTCTCAAAGAAGTAACGTGAATACCATAGACAATGATATATATATAATGTATATACCTTAGTATATATATTAGGCAATACTATACTTCTGATCTGGAGAGCAGCCACTTACAGTTTAATATAGAATTGGTGCTGTTAGATTGGTAGGAACAAATAAAATGTGATAGCAATTAAACAAATGGTTTCACTGTTAGTAACTGTAAAGATGGTCAGTGTAGATGAGATTTACAGGTTTATTTCTTAAAATGCATGTTATCAAAAACACAGAAACATCTCAGAATCATAGAATCACAGAATGTTTTGGGTTGGAAGGGACCTTAAAGAACATCTAGTTCCAAACCACCCTGCCATAGGCAAGGACACCTTCCACTAGACCAGGTTGCTCAGAGCCCTATCTAACCTGGCCTGAACACTTCCAAAAGCACTTTGTAGCATGGAATGTTTTCACCTTACAACTCTAAAAACTGATTGGAAAGAGCAGTTGTTCAAGCAATGTGGAACTGATGGAGATCGAGTGAATAATGTTATCCAGATGGAAAAGCAAATGCTAAACTTTTCCATGGCCTTTTCTTGAATTTACAGGAAATGTAATTTCTGTAACTCCAGAAGTAATAGTAGAAAAGAAAAAAGAGAGAGGATGAAAATCAGCCAGTTAGCATTACACTGACATAGAAAAATCCAGAACTTAATGTGTTGTGATTGTGCCAGCATTATGCAAGCAAAGGGCAGCATCTTGTAGGTTAGGAACTGCAGCATGTTGCCTTGGCTGCATAGAGAAAAGTAAAAGAAATTGTAAATACTATTGCATACAACTTTCCCTTCCTCTCATACTGCCTCCAACTTTAAAGGAAAAAATTCATTAAAGCATTAAATATCCCACAACTTCTTAGGATAGTTAGCTTTTATGATGCAAATGGTCCATCATTTTAGGAATTGGACGTTTCCCAGGGACTAAAATGTTCCAGCAGAACCGAATCTCATTTAGATAATTTGTTCTCACTTTTTGTAATGAACGTGATTAATAATAAACATGGAAAGGCTTGTGCTTCAAAAATACCTTGCAGAGACCCAAGTGTTCTGGTGAAGTTTGGAGAGGAGGATCAGCTTTATTTGGGAACCTGCTCTGTAATTGTGTCTGTGAGCGCCAGGCACTGTCATGTTGTGACTTCCANTGCCAAAACTTCCTGATTTCTAAAATGAAATTATTTTCTAGTGTGCCACATGCCTGGATGGGAGAGGCCTGGGTAGGCTATGGTGGTTCAAAATCTGAAAGATTCTGGAAATCCTGTAGTAATTTGATCCTTGTGAGATTTTTTTTGGTTGGTTGGTTGGTTTTGTGGGTTTTTTTCTAACTAAATTGAAACAATTAGGAAAGGTTGGGTAAAGAGTAAACTTTTTTCTAAGCAAAGCTCTGATTCTGCATGGCTCACCTCTCTCTGCCTGTCAGTGCAGTTTGTGCTATCAATCCTTGTTCACAATTCTTGCTGTCTGTTGGAGCACACTAGATCTTGCTCAGTTAGTAGAGGTACCTGCTTTTGCATGTTTGTTGGAGCTCCTGTTTCTCTCTGGTTTCGTTGGGCTATTTAGAGAATCTCCATTTCTGAATAAGAGGTGTGTGTGGAGGGGTGAGAGGTAATGCCTAATTAAAAGTAATAAATTCCCCTGTATGGGCAAACTCCTTTGCTGAGTTCATCTTCCTTGCCCACCTCAGTTTTCAGTAGCATTTCAGCAATGCTACCTGTGTTTAGAGATTGTCAGTTATGGAAAAACATCAGCCCTCCCTAGCTGTAGGCATTTCTGGCTGTGCAGGTGATCACTCAGGAAGTAACTTCTTCTGGTGGGCCTGGGAAGAAATACCGCATTCTTCAGGGCTTGTGTCCAGCTTGTAGTACCAAAGCAGAAAGCTGTGTGGAGAAAAGTGCCTCTTTCATCTGCAGTGCCTCCTCCAAAAGCTGCCTCTAGCAGCTGCTTCTCGTGGCTTGCCATCAGTCCAACATGGTTTTCTTCAACCAGATGCACAGCCTGCCAGTCCCACACCCAAGAGGTGTCCTGTGCTGGTTGGTTTCCTTCATTCACATGTGCCCGCTCTGTTCCTGTGTATCGTTGTCTTGCCAACCCTGATTTGGATGTGGTTATGGGAATAGTTCAAATGTAGCTTCAACTGGATGTTCAGCAACTTCAGTGGTCCCTTGCAATCTGTCATTGAATACACTGAACTGTGACCTTTGTATTTCCAGAAAAGTGGTCTTCAAAGAGCCTTTTAAATCCTTCTGCCTTCAAGCAAAACTGCTTCAAAAATTTTAAGCTGGATCACAGCTAAATTTTAGCCATAGTGTGGATGCCTTGTGTCTCCGTTCTGTATGTTCTGTTTCAGTTAGAAGTAATCTTCTGATATCCGAAGGACCGGGGGGGGCATATTTTTTTCCCCTTTATTTGACCAAATATATGCATAAGTGCAGTGCCACTTATTTCCTGTCTGTCTTTGCATGCACTGACTGAACTTTCTCATGCTAGACTTAGATTTGGTTGCTAAAAAACCAAGTGGAGTTGCTGCAGTTTGTAGAGTTAGTGGTCTGGTCCCCCATTTAAAATTTATCAGCTTTCTCAGCGTGTTGTTTTTAGCATTAACCTTACATTTTAATTTCTACATATTCCCTCATGGAAAACATGCAGCCCAGCATTAGTCACAGGAACAGCAGATTTTGGTAGTGGGCAAGCTATACCCTGTACCAAGATGTTCAAAGCTGTTTATTGATCTTGTGATTGTAGAAATGAAAGAGTTGCCTGTGTGTTAGCCAGGTTGGTATGTGTGGTTGCATACATTTACACATGCATATGTGTTTATTGATAGTTTATACAATTAAATAAATACAGGTGCATCTTTATTCAGTGTGTAATAGTAATATATATGTGTTTAATAACAGCAGTGTGAGAATC